>BPLR01003668.1:0-30484 GCA_021605095.1 Caerostris extrusa | reverse complement strand
TTTTGAAGTTTAATATACTATTTCAATTGTTGTTAAACTAGAATATAAAAAATAAAACATTTTGGAAGATGTTTTATGCAATTTAATTGGCATGGGAATTTTATACTTTTTGAATGTGTTTTTGAAATTCTAACAATTGCAGAAACCTTTTTTGATCAAACCCTATTTCAAATACAGCAATCCCATGTGGTCTAGTGGTTAGGATTCCTGGCTTCACCCAGGCGGCCCGGGTTCGATTCCCGGCATGGGAAGTTTAATATACTTTTTCAATTGTTGTTAAACTAGAATATAAAAACCGTAAAACATTTTGGAAGATGTTTTATGCAATTTAACTGCTTAATTTTACTTTTGAATGTGGTTTTTGAAATTCTAAATAATCGGAGAACCTTTTGTCAACAGCAATCCCATGTGGTCTAGTGGTTAGGATTCCTGGCTTCACCCAGGCGGCCCGGGTTCGATTCCCGGCATGGGAAGTTTAATATACTATTTCAATTGTTGTTAAACTAGAATATAAAAACCGTAAAACATTTTGGAAGATGTTTTATGCAATTTAACTGCTTAATTTTACTTTTTTGAATGTGGTTTTTGAAATTCTAACAATCGCAGAACCTTTTTATCAACAGCAATCCCATGTGGTCTAGTGGTTAGGATTCCTGGCTTTCACCCAGGCGGCCCGGGTTCGATTCCCGGCATGGGAAGTTTAATATACTTTTTCAATTGTTGTTAAACTAGAATATAAAAAACCGTAAAACATTTTGGAAGATGTTTTATGCAATTTAACTGCTTAATTTTTACTTTTTGAATGTGGTTTTTGAAATTCTAACAATTGCGGAACCTTGTTATCAAACAGCAATCCCATGTGGTCTAGTGGTTAGGATTCCTGGCTTTCACCCAGGCGGCCCGGGTTCGATTCCCGGCATGGGAAGTTTAATATACTTTTTCAATTGTTGTAAAACGAGAATATAAAAACCGTAAAACATTTTGGAAGATGTTTTATGCAATTTAACTGCTTAATTTTACTTTTTGAATGTGGTTTTGAAATTCTAACAATCGCAGAACCTTTTTATCATACAGCAATCCCATGTGGTCTAGTGGTTAGGATTCCTGGCTTTCACCCAGGCGGCCCGGGTTCGATTCCCGGCATGGGAAGTTTAATATACTATTTCAATTGTTGTTAAACTAGAATATAAAAACCGTAAAACATTTTGGAAGATGTTTTATGCAATTTAACTGCTTAATTTTACTTTTTGAATGTGGTTTTTGAAATTCTAACAATCGCAGAACCTTTTTTATCAAACAGCAATCCCATGTGGTCTAGTGGTTAGGATTCCTGGCTTTCACCCAGGCGGCCCGGGTTCGATTCCCGGCATGGGAAGTTTAATATACTTTTTCAATTGTTGTTAAACGAGAATATAAAAACCGTAAAACATTTTGGAAGATGTTTTATGCAATTTAACTGCTTAATTTTACTTTTTTTTGAATGTGGTTTTTGAAATTCTAACAATCGCAGAACCTTTTATCATACAGCAATCCCATGTGGTCTAGTGGTTAGGATTCCTGGCTTCACCCAGGCGGCCCGGGTTCGATTCCCGGCATGGGAAGTTTAATATACTATTTCAATTGTTGTTAAACTAGAATATAAAAACCGTAAAACATTTTGGAAGATGTTTTATGCAATTTAACTGCTTAATTTTACTTTTTGAATGTGGTTTTTGAAATTCTAACAATCGCAGAACCTTTTTGATCATACAGCAATCCCATGTGGTCTAGTGGTTAGGATTCCTGGCTTTCACCCAGGCGGCCCGGGTTCGATTCCCGGCATGGGAAGTTTAATATACTTTTTCAATTGTTGTTAAACTAGAATATAAAAACCGTAAAACATTTTGGAAGATGTTTTATGCAATTTAACTGCTTAATTTTACTTTTTGAATGTGGTTTTTGAAATTCTAACAATTGCGGAACCTTTTTATCATACCGCAATCCCATGTGGTCTAGTGGTTAGGATTCCTGGCTTTCACCCAGGCGGCCCGGGTTCGATTCCCAGCATGGGAAGTTTAATATATACTTTTCAATTGTTGACATACGAGAATATAAAAACCCTAAAACATTTTGGAAGATGTTTTATGCAATTTAACTGCTTTATTTTACTTTTTGAATGTGGTTTTTGAAATTCTAACAATCGCAGAACCTTTTTATCATACAGCAATCCCATGTGGTCTAGTGGTTAGGATTCCTGGCTTTCACCCAGGCGGCCCGGGTTCGATTCCCGGCATGGGAAGTTTAATATACTATTTCAATTGTTGTTAAACTAGAATATAAAAACCGTAAAACATTTTGGAAGATGTTTTATGCAATTTAACTGCTTAATTTTACTTTTTGAATGTGGTTTTTGAAATTCTAACAATCGCGAACCTTTTGATCAAACAGCAATCCCATGTGGTCTAGTGGTTAGGATTCCTGGCTTTCACCCAGGCGGCCCGGGTTCGATTCCCGGCATGGGAAGTTTAATATACTATTTCAATTGTTGTTAAACTAGAATATAAAAACCGTAAAACATTTTGGAAGATGTTTTATGCAATTTAACTGCTTAATTTTACTTTTTGAATGTGGTTTTTGAAATTCTAACAATTGCGGAACCTTGTTGACAAACAGCAATCCCATGTGGTCTAGTGGTTAGGATTCCTGGCTTCACCCAGGCGGCCCGGGTTCGATTCCCAGCATGGGAAGTTTAATATACTTTTTCAATTGTTGAAACGAGAATATAAAATCCCTAAAACATTTTGGAAGATGTTTTATGCAATTTAACTGCTTAATTTTACTTTTTGAATGTGGTTTTTGAAATTCTAACAATTGCAGAACCTTTTTATCAAACAGCAATCCCATGTGGTCTAGTGGTTAGGATTCCTGGCTTTCACCCAGGCGGCCCGGGTTCGATTCCCGGCATGGGAAGTTTAATATACTTTTTCAATTGTTGTTAAACTAGAATATAAAAACCGTAAAACATTTTGGAAGATGTTTTATGCAATTTAACTGCTTAATTTTACTTTTTGAATGTGGTTTTTGAAATTCTAACAATCGCAGAACCTTTTTTATCAAACAGCAATCCCATGTGGTCTAGTGGTTAGGATTCCTGGCTTTCACCCAGGCGGCGCCGGTTCGATTCCCGGCATGGGAAGTTTAATATACTTTTTTTCAATTGTTGTCATAAAACTAGAATATAAAAACCGTAAAACATTTTGGAAAATGTTTTATGCAATTTAACTGCTTAATTTTTACTTTTGAATGTTTTTTGAAATTCTAAATATCGTAGAACCTTTTAAAAACAGCAATCCCATGTGGTCTAGTGGTTAGGATTCCTGGCTTTCACCCAGGCGGCCCGGGTTCGATTCCCGGCATGGGAAGTTTAATATACTATTTCAATTGTTGTTAAACTAGAATATAAAATCCGTAAAACATTTTGGAAGATGTTTTATGCAATTTAACTGCTTAATTTTACTTTTTGAATGTGGTTTTTGAAATTCTAACAATCGCAGAACCTTTTTGATCATACAGCAAATCCATGTGGTCTAGTGGTTAGGATTCCTGGCTTTCACCCAGGCGGCCCGGGTTCGATTCCCGGCATGGGAAGTTTAATATACTTTTTCAATTGTTGTTAAACTAGAATATAAAAACCGTAAAACATTTTGGAAGATGTTTTATGCAATTTAACTGCTTAATTTTACTTTTTGAATGTGGTTTTTGAAATTCTAACAATCGGAACCTTTTGACAAACAGCAATCCCATGTGGTCTAGTGGTTAGGATTCCTGGCTTTCACCCAGGCGGCCCGGGTTCGATTCCCGGCATGGGAAGTTTAATATACTATTTCAATTGTTGTTAAACTAGAATATAAAAACCGTAAAACATTTTGGAAGATGTTTTATGCAATTTAACTGCTTAATTTTACTTTTTGAATGTGGTTTTTGAAATTCTAACAATCGCAGAACCTTTTGACAAACAGCAATCCCATGTGGTCTAGTGGTTAGGATTCCTGGCTTTCACCCAGGCGGCCCGGGTTCGATTCCCGGCATGGGAAGTTTAATATACTATTTCAATTGTTGTTAAACTAGAATATAAAATCCCTAAAACATTTTGGAAGATGTTTTATGCAATTTAACTGCTTAATTTTACTTTTTGAATGTGGTTTTTGAAATTCTAACAATTGCAGAACCTTTTTTATCAAACAGCAATCCCATGTGGTCTAGTGGTTAGGATTCCTGGCTTTCACCCAGGCGGCCGGGTTCGATTCCCGGCATGGGAAGTTTAATATACTTTTCAATTGTTGTTAAACTAGAATATAAAAACCGTAAAACATTTTGGAAGATGTTTTATGCAATTTAACTGCTTAATTTTACTTTTTGAATGTGGTTTTTGAAATTCTAACAATCGCAGAACCTTTTTATCAAACAGCAATCCCATGTGGTCTAGTGGTTAGGATTCCTGGCTCTCACCCAGGCGGCCGGGGTTCGATTCCCGGCATGGGAAGTTTAATATACTTTTTCAATTGTTGTCATACGAGAATATAAATTCCGTAACCCGATTTCAAAAATGTCTTATGCGATGAAACTATATAGTTCCTATTTTTGACTGTTTATATGAAGATCTAAATATGGTAGAACCCTATTTAAAAACAGCAATCCCGTGTGGTCTAGTGGTTAGGATTCCTGGCTTCACCCAGGCGGCCCGGGTTCGATTCCCGGCATGGGAAGTTTAATATACTATTTCAATTGTTGTTAAACTAGAATATAAAAACCGTAAAACATTTTGGAAGATGTTTTATGCAATTTAACTGCTTAATTTTACTTTTTGAATGTGGTTTTTGAAATTCTAACAATCGCAGAACCTTTTTATCATACAGCAATCCCATGTGGTCTAGTGGTTAGGATTCCTGGCTTTCACCCAGGCGGCCCGGGTTCGATTCCCGGCATGGGAAGTTTAATATACTTTTCAATTGTTGTTAAACTAGAATATAAAAACCGTAAAACATTTTGGAAGATGTTTTATGCAATTTAACTGCTTAATTTTACTTTTTGAATGTGGTTTTTGAAATTCTAACAATCGCAGGAACCTTTTTGATCATACCGCAATCCCATGTGGTCTAGTGGTTAGGATTCCTGGCTTTCACCCAGGCGGCCCGGGTTCGATTCCCGGCATGGGAAGTTTAATATACTTTTCAATTGTTGAAACTAGAATATAAAAACCGTAAAACATTTTGGAAGATGTTTTATGCAATTTAACTGCTTAATTTTACTTTTTGAATGTGGTTTTTGAAATTCTAACAATCGCAGAACCTTTTTATCATACCGCAATCCCATGTGGTCTAGTGGTTAGGATTCCTGGCTTTCACCCAGGCGGCCCGGGTTCGATTCCCGGCATGGGAAGTTTAATATACTTTTTCAATTGTTGTTAAACTAGAATATAAAAACCGTAAAACATTTTGGAAGATGTTTTATGCAATTTAACTGCTTAATTTTTACTTTTTGAATGTGGTTTTTGAAATTCTAACAATCGCAGAACCTTTTTATCATACAGCAATCCCATGTGGTCTAGTGGTTAGGATTCCTGGCTTTCACCCAGGCGGCCCGGGTTCGATTCCCGGCATGGGAAGTTTAATATACTTTTCAATTGTTGTTAAACTAGAATATAAAAACCGTAAAACATTTTGGAAGATGTTTTATGCAATTTAACTGCTTAATTTTACTTTTTGAATGTGGTTTTTGAAATTCTAACAATCGCAGAACCTTTTTAACAAACAGCAATCCCATGTGGTCTAGTGGTTAGGATTCTGGCTTTCACCCAGGCGGCCCGGGTTCGATTCCCGGCATGGGAAGTTTAATATACTTTTCAATTGTATACGAATATAAAAACCGTAAAACATTTTGGAAGATGTTTTATGCAATTTAACTGCTTTAATTTTACTTTTTGAATGTGGTTTTTGAAATTCTAACAATTCGCAGAACCTTTTTATCATACAGCAATCCCATGTGGTCTAGTGGTTAGGGATTCCTGGCTTTCACCCAGGCGGCCCGGGTTCGATTCCCGGCATGGGAAGTTTAATATACTTTTTCAATTGTTGTTAAACTAGAATATAAAATCCGTAAAACATTTTTGGAAGATGTTTTATGCAATTTAACTGCTTAATTTTACTTTTTGAATGGGGTTTTTGAAATTCTAACAATATCGCAGAACCTTTTTATCATACAGCAATCCCATGTGGTCTAGTGGTTAGGATTCCTGGCTTTCACCCAGGCGGCCCGGGTTCGATTCCCGGCATGGGAAGTTTAATATACTATTTCAATTGTTGTTAAACTAGAATATAAAAAATCCGTAAAACATTTTGGAAGATGTTTTATGCAATTTAACTGCTTAATTTTACTTTTTGAATGTGGTTTTTGAAATTCTAACAATCGCAGAACCTTTTTATCATACAGCAATCCCATGTGGTCTAGTGGTTAGGATTCCTGGCTTTCACCCAGGCGGCCCGGGTTCGATTCCCGGCATGGGAAGTTTAATATACTTTTTCAATTGTTGTTAAACTAGAATATAAAAACCGTAAAACATTTTGGAAGATGTTTTATGCAATTTAACTGCTTAATTTTACTTTTGAATGTGGTTTTTGAAATTCTAACAATCGCAGAACCTTTTTGATCATACAGCAATCCCATGTGGTCTAGTGGTTAGGATTCCTGGCTTCACCCAGGCGGCCCGGGTTCGATTCCCGGCATGGGAAGTTTAATATACTTTTTCAATTGTTGTAAACAGAATATAAAAACCCAAAACATTTTGGAAAGATGTTTTATGCAATTTAACTGCTTAGTTTTACTTTTTGAATGTTTTTGAAATTCTAACAATCGCAGAACCTTTTTAAACAGCAATCCCATGTGGTCTAGTGGTTAGGATTCCTGGCTTTCACCCAGGCGGCCCGGGTTCGATTCCCGGCATGGGAAGTTTAATATACTTTTTCAATTGTTGTTAAACTAGAATATAAAAACCGTAAAACATTTTGGAAGATGTTTTATGCAATTTAACTGCTTAATTTTACTTTTTGAATGTGGTTTTTGAAATTCTAACAATCGCAGAACCTTGTTGATCAAACAGCAATCCCATGTGGTCTAGTGGTTAGGATTCCTGGCTTTCACCCAGGCGGCCCGGGTTCGATTCCCGGCATGGGAAGTTTAATATACTATTTCAATTGTTGTTAAACTAGAATATAAAAACCGTAAAACATTTTGGAAGATGTTTTATGCAATTTAACTGCTTAATTTTACTTTTGAATGGGGTTTTTGAAATTCTAACAATTGCGGAACCTTTTGTTGATCAAACAGCAATCCCATGTGGTCTAGTGGTTAGGATTCCTGGCTTTCACCCAGGCGGCCCGGGTTCGATTCCCGGCATGGGAAGTTTAATATACTTTTTCAATTGTTGTAAAACGAGAATATAAAATCCGTAAAACATTTTTGAAGATGTTTTATGCAATTTAACTGCTTAATTTTACTTTTTGAATGTGGTTTTTGAAATTCTAAAATCGTAGAACCTTTTTATTTTAAATATTGCAATCCCATGTGGTCTAGTGGTTAGGATTCCTGGCTTTCACCCAGGCGGCCGGGTTCGATTCCCGGCATGGGAAGTTTAATATACTTTTCAATTGTTGTTAAACTAGAATATAAAAACCGTAAAACATTTTGGAAGATGTTTTATGCAATTTAACTGCTTAATTTTATTTTTGAATGTGGTTTTTTAAATTCTAAAATCGGAACCTTTTATTACAGCAATCCCATGTGGTCTAGTGGTTAGGATTCCTGGCTTTCACCCAGGCGGCCGGGTTCGATTCCCGGCATGGGAAGTTTAATATACTTTTCAATTTTTGTTAAACAAGAATATAAAACCGTAAAACCTTTTGGAAATGTTTATGCAATTTAACTGCTTAATTTTACTTTTTGAATGTGGTTTTTGAAATTCTAACAATCGGAACCTTTTGAAAACAGCAATCCCATGTGGTCTAGTGGTTAGGATTCCTGGCTTTCACCCAGGCGGCCCGGGTTCGATTCCCGGCATGGGAAGTTTAATATACTATTTCAATTGTTGTTAAACTAGAATATAAAAACCGTAAAACATTTTGGAAGATGTTTTATACAATTTAACTGCTTAATTTTACTTTTGAATGGGGTTTTTGAAATTCTAACAATCGCAGAACCATGTTGATATCAGCAATCTCATGTGGTCTAGTGGTTAGGTTCCAGGCTTTCACTAACGGCCCAGGTTCGATTCCCGGTATGGGAATGTATCGCATTCCATCCAATTGTTCAAAACGAGAATTTCTTCTAAAAAAATTTTTTTATTTTTTTAATTTTTTTTTGAATGTGTTTTTTTTTAAATTCCTTTTTTAAAAAAAAAGAGAAGAAACTTGTTATCTTAAGCAATTTGATTGAAGAAGACTAGTGGTTGTCGAGGATACATTCTTTCATCCAGGCGGCCCTTGGTTCATCTCCCGGCATGGCAAGTTTAAAAACCCGGAATGGCAACGGTTGCACGTCTGTTCGCCCGTGGTGCACCACATGTGCGACGCCGCTGATTTTGAATAGTGCCTTTTTGTAATGCGCGGTATACTTTTAACACGGTGGCACGCGAACAGTTCACAAAATTAGCCGACTCCGAAATGCTTCCAAACTTGGTCAGAAAGGACGTCGGATAAATCTCTACGTTTCTGCATTACGCCAACGATTGAAATGCCTTCCGATGCCCTAGGGCATCCTCTATATACACTCCACTGCAATGAGCTGCCCCCTGCCTTTTGTGGTTGGTTATTTCATGTTGACTTCGAAAATAGGTGGTGGTCACCTTAATGTGACTGGACTGATGGATATATATATATATATATATATATATATATATATATATATATATATATATATATATATAATGTACTGCTGGTTTATCTAATTAAAATCGTATAATATTCGCAAATGAATTTGCATTTTCATCTAACAAGTTCATTTGCTAACCTGTATTTGAAGCATTTTATTATTGATTATTCTTGATTATTGTGTTTTATTGTATTATTTTAATACTTGTTTCATTTAATTATTTTAATTGTTAAAAATAAAAAATTGCATGAAAAATAAGAAAACATTTTTGAAATATAATTCTTTTATTAAAAACAAACTTTAAAGAAGGATATCAAGCAAATGCATAAAATTCTTATAGCAAGAAGATATGATTTTTATTCAAGAATAAATTTGATTTAACTTCTAAGACAGTCAACAAAATCCGAAAATGACAAGAAAGAAAAAAGCTAACCATAGTTGTTTCATTAAAATATTTTTAGAAAGAGATTATTCAAAAGTTGAATAAAAAAATCTTGCATATGCATCAGTATTGTGAGCTAGATGTATTTTGTCATTTTAAATAAGCAAAAGAAAGATAGCAAATATTTAATTTTTTTTCTGTTATTTGAAAAAAAAGGTATGAAAAAATAGGAATATTCGCATAAAGTTGCAAGTTTGTAACAATTTATGAATACTAAGCGGAATAAACGTGAAAACGTTTTAAAATTCAAGGTTTCAAATGTTAAATATGTACTATAACATTCATTATCATTAAATTTAATACGATGCATTAGTTATATTTGGCTTCTACTTGAAATTTCTTGTACAACTTGTATTCGTCTAATACAAACATATTTTATTTTTTTTAATTTAGAACAAAATTAACTAACGGCAATTAGTGCATCTCAAATTTAAGTATTTGTATCAGATATTTATTACAAGGTTAAAAACGTGCAATTTTCAAAATTGCTTTGCAAATTAATTGAGATTTATCCAGTCAACAAAACTGAAAGCGGTTCGTGCTGACTAAATAAAGATCCTTTCGAGAAACCCTTTTTCTTGTTGTTGTTGTTCAAATAACAGAAAATGTTAGGCAACAACAAATCTGAAGCGGAAGAAGAAGAAGAAAAGTCCAATCTTCTAATATATACACATAACTTATGTACACTTTTTGTGGCTAAAAGGAGGACTGCGCGGAATTTCTACGTGGACAGTTTCAGCCCACCCGATAACAAAGTCACTGTTTCAAGATGGCGCCGGTAGGAACTGTTCGGGTTGTAGCAAAACGTTGGTTTTCATTTTCTTTGGTGAATGCACGTCCGCAGAAAAGTACCGCTTGAAGCCGAGCTCTACTCGTTGAAGACGATGAGCGAGACGGAAGCTTCATTCTGTCCGCCCTGGTCGGTGGCCGTGAACACGTACTGCCCCATGTCCGTGGAGGTGGCGCTGGGGATGGTCAGCGAGTACTTGGAACCGGAGGAGGTCGCCTTCATGTGGGTGTTCTTCTCGTCGATCGGTCGACCGTCCTTCGTCCACTCCCCTTTCCTGGCCTCCTTCTTGAGAACTGCTGTGAAGACGGCCGGCTGGCCCTCGTGGATGGCCAGCGAGACAGGGTAGGTGGCGAATTCCGGACGCTTCGACTTCTCGGTGGGAACTTGTACGTCGAGAGTGCAGGTGCTAAAGACCTCCCCGCCGTCGTTGAAGGCGTCGCAGGTGTAGGTTCCCGTGTCCTCGGGGAAGATCTCGGGGATGATGAGCTTGTAGACGTCCCCTTCGTGCGCGTACTCGAAGTCCTCGCTCGGCTTGATCTCCTTGTTGTTGTGCAGCCACACGACGTCGAAGGCGGACTCACCTTTGATGATGCACTGCAATGTCACTGGATCTCCATCTTTCACCACTTTGCTTTGGAGGTGTTCCACGATCTTCGGTGGCTTGGAGCCTCCTGCTTTCTCTGCAGAACCTTTGGCTTTCGATTTTCCTGTCACCTGGAGCTTGCATTTGGTGGACACCGTGCCCACGGAGTTGGTGGCCTTGCAAGCGTACTCGCCAGCATCTTCAGGATACACCTCTTCTATGGTGAGTGTGGCGACTCCCGTCTTGTACTTCAGGCTCACTTCTTTCGAAGAATGCACGATCTGTCCGTTCTTTGTCCATTCTACTTGGGGTTCGGGATCACCCGACACGGTGCACTTGAGAGTCACCTGCTCTCCATCCTGCACATTTTTGTCTCCAAGAGACTGGATGAACTTGGGTGGCGTCATGGGTTTGTCTTCGGGTATTTGCAGTTCCTTGGTAGCGGTTCGAGATCGGGTCGGCTGCCCGGTGTCCTTCTTCCCGTAGGGCTTCTGGGCCCTCTTCGCCGCGTCGGGCGTCGAGAGGCGGGATGCGGCGGCCGACAGTGTGGAGGAGACGGGGTCTTTGGGGGGAGGTCTAGGGGCGGACGTCTTCACGGATCCGTAAGGAGACTTGAAGTTGTCTCTGGGAAACGTGGGCGTGGCCACTCGTGGAGTGACAGCTGGAGACTGCACTCTGGACGGGACTCTTCGATCTAAAAAATATAAAAGAACTTCGGTTCTGAGATCGTTTTTTTTTTTTTTTTTTTTTTTTATTTTTTTATTTTATTTTTTTTTTTTTTTGGAGGGATTTTTCTTTAATCCTATTGTTTTTCAGATCATCACCATGGCTCCCACAGTTCAGCATAACCCTTTCACTGATTTGTTTACATGCAATGTTTACTTTTTCAATGGTCTTATGGCATCGACAACGGGTCCCTAATTGAACCGAATTTAAACTTATCTTTAAATTCTTTTTTTTTTTTTTTGTATCTTACTTCCATTTATTTTTAGTATTTTTTAATTTTTTCAGTACCACATTAATTGAATTTTTAGAAACTTTATTTTTTATTTTTTTTTGCTACTAACCAACTATAGCCAACTCAGCTATAGATATAACCAACTATAGCCAACTCAGCCAACTATAATTATAATCCTATTTATGAATTAAGATGAGGAGGTTTAAGGGGTATTTCCCCCTTGGTACTCCGTAAGCGGTACGCCAGTTGCCAGTACTATCTAAAGAGAAATCATGCGGATGCATTTGTAGAACGAAACTGGCTTTCAACGTTAATCATATGATGTCGTTAATACGCATTTTAGTTGTGGGTTTTTTAAATAGATAAGCTTTTAACAAAATCGGAAGATTACTAAAAAGCTTACGAACATTTATTTTTAATTACCTAGAGTTCTGTTAACGTGCATTATTCATAGATTTGTCTCAAAGACGCGTACGCTTTTATGTTTCGAATATTTTCAGAGGAAGAACGATTATCTTTACCGACTAAATAAAATATTGCCTTTTATTTTTATCATTTCTACCCTACATGAACATGTTTTTCTGGTAAGAAGTTTGGGATCCTACCCCCTCCCCAAAAAAATGTAAACTCGTCAAATACGGGCAATGATTTGTGCTTCAGAATTTGAAAAGCTGCAAAAAGTGTACGAAACGTTACAGAAATCATGAGGAAATGGTGATTTTAGTATAATTTAGTATATTTAACAGACATATAACTTTCCGTCACTTCTAGAGCAACCAATCGGAATTGAGGTGGTTCGTGAATGGTAAAGTTTAGTTTGATATCCTGGTACTCGAAGACAAAACACGCATGACTTAGCCCAGAGAGATTGCTATACTTTGCTTTTAATTGTTTTCTTTTGCGTTTGTGTCATGGCTCGTATGTAATGCTGTGTTCAAATCACTCCGATGAATCGCTATTCGAGTGCTGTTGCACTACAAAAGCGAATTATGACCGAGAAGAAAAAAAAATAAATTATAGTTTAAAACACTAAAAAACGCGCTTTTAGAGTTAATCAAACTAAAAAGTAAAAAATAATTGTTAGCATAAGAATAAAATTACTGACGAGAAAATGAATGTTGTGGTTCTAAAAGCGTGGGGTGCTCGATATCAATCGTTATAATTTTTCACGAGTTTCATTCCGAAATGCAGAGTTAGTTTAAAAATGTCATACAAAGCACCCCACGCTCTTAGAACAATGACATTTATTTTCTCGTCAGTAATTTTATTCTTCTGTTAACAATTATTTTTTACTTTTTAGTTTGATCAACTCTAAAAGTGTGTTTTTTACTGCTTTTAAACTATAATATTTAAATGAGGTCCCGGTACGGAGGACTGGAACTATAGTTCTTACAATAATTTAGTTGTGAGTAAAACAAAAGCTAAATGCGAATAGGTCGAGCCAGCCAGGATTCGAACAGGGAATCTCCTAATCCGTAATCAGGCGCGTTATCCGTTGTGTCCACGTAGGTTTGAATGCCTTTACTGAATACTTTCATTCTACATGGGTTAAATTGCTCTTCATAAGTTAAAATAAAATCACTAATCATGATGAGATAATAAACTTATCAAAATATTTTAGTGTCCTTGATAAGTCTGCAACGTTTAAATTAAATCTGCATCGTTTGGAGTAGGGCAAAATGGAGCCCAAAGAGTCCGTTACAAACAAACATACAGGTGAAACTAATGAAAGCGTATTAAAAAGTGCTCTCACCTTCCACTTTGACTGTGCACGAAGTCCTGTCCTCTCCCAGGGAGTTTGTGGCGGTGCAGATGTAGGTTCCAGCGTCGTCCAGGCTGCACGACGGGATCTCCAGGGCCACCACGCCGTCGTTGAACGTCACGCTGTACATGTGCTTGCCCACCTCCCGGCCGTCCTTGAACCAGCGGATCTGAAGGAAAATTCTCCATGTAATTAACAATGGACAAAAGCAACCAAACAGGAAAATTTCAGTTGATCACATCGCATGATATAAATTTATTCTCATTTGTAAACTGTTCGAGTTGGATTTTTACGCCGAAGAGTCTGTCAGCATTATTAAACTTCTTGGACTCTAGATACTTTGTTAGCAACGGAGTTAATTGTTGTTGATGAACAACGTTTGGACGAAACTGCTTTTATTTAAACATTAAATTATTTAAAGTGTTATTGTTTAAATGCGCCTTGCTTTAATTAATCATTAGGAACGCGCCTACACATATTATCTTAAAAATAGCGTTGGTGTGTTTCAAAGCAGGATATTTGACTGGCATATAAAAAGTGGGTGAAAAAGCGTACAATAAAAACCTAATGTAATTACTAGTCGGAAAGTGGAAAATTTAGGTGCACAACGTAGCAAATATTTGCGAATGGAGCTGAGTTCAGATTCGAACACTCAACCTCGCGGTCGGAGATCCGATTCTTTACCTCTGCCTCCAGTTCGTCTTATTTAATGGAAGATCGATAATTTTTTAAGCCAAAGTAATCGTCAAATACACAATGGGTTAAATTGTCTCAGTGAACGTTTCAGTCCACCCCGTTACCTGAATTCGCTTGCGCTTGTTCAGAATAAACGCCATGGTGTTTCTTAACTTTAGGAAAGCACTCATTGGAGACGTCATAGACAGCTCTTGGTCGTTTTTGAGAACTTTTCATCCCAGGCTGATAAGTAGGTAGGCGTCTGATTAACTCATTGCTAATCTGAGGACATTTTCAAGAAAATTCTTAGAAATTTTGATAATATAATTTGGAATAGGATCGACGTCTAGATCTCTATGGATGATCTTTCGACGGACGAACCATGGTGCATCAGCAGTCATAACCAGGTGTTTATTCTGAAATACCTGAAGTCTCTTTATATTAGTGAGATAAGTAGAAGCCCAGATCGGGCTACCATAAACCAAAATAGGTCTGATGATAGACTTATAGAGCAGAAGCTTGTGTTTAATAGCTAGCCTACACTTGCGAGAAATTAGGCAAACTTCCCCGTTCTTTCGAACGTTCGAAGAAGTGCAATATTTCGCCCCTTTTCGAATCCGAGAGGCGTGGCGCGACCTGAGTATCGCGGGGGACACCACGAAGACGGTGGATCCCTCTGAATAAATCCTGGCGCGCCACCCTGGAATAAAACTCCACTTTTTTTTACCAGCTGGTTTCCGGCAGAGAAACTTACCTCTGGCAGGGGCTTTCCCTCCAGGCAGCAGAGGAGCTTCACCCCGATGCCCACCTGGATGACGCGCGGCCGCAGCAGGAAGGTGAAGAGGGGGGCGCAGTCCTTGGGCTCTTCCGGAAGGATGGGTTGCAGCTCCTGTCTCCTCCTGCCAAAAAGAGAGAAAGAACGGTGAGTGACTTTCAGCCAGTCCAAAAATATTTGAAAAATTATGACAGTTAGTTCAGGGAGTACTGCATATTAAAACAGAAAAACATTATTATTAATTTCTATTAGTGTAAATTTATATTTATTTTTCAATTCCTTCTATTAGCTCACATTCTCCCTATATATATCTTGCTCAAATTTTCAGTCGTTCCTAAAATACTTTTTATTCATCCACTCAAGTTCAAATACATTTTTTTAACTTGTAGTGAATGACACTAGATGTCGATACAGTTTTTTCAGACATTAATTCAGTAATTAAATTTAATTAATTAATTTTACTTTTTCTAGATTTAAGTTGCCTATATCTACCAATAGATGGCTCCAGATAAACTTAAAAAAATTAATGAAAATTATTTATAAAAGACTTCCTGCAATAGCATGGAAAAAAAGTAGGAATTGACTTTAAATTTTTTTTTTTTTTTTATATTACTTGTTAATTAAGAGAATACTGCTTATTAAAACAGAACATCACGATTTAACTGTTCGAAATTTACCACCACTATAATTCGGAGCAATGCAATTAAGGACTGCCTAAGGGCAATTGAAGAATTTATTAAATTGACTAAGTTTCATAAATACTCCCTAAATCATAACCTAATTCCCAACACAAATAGCAATGCATTAATGCTTTCTATACTAGCAAAAATGAAAGAAAATTTCAATAATATATTAATAAATTTTCATTAGATAAAGAGGATGATTCAAACATTTAATTTAACATTAATTTAATTAACTATTTATAAATATATAAATCATCGAATTAGGAATGACAATGAAATCAAGGTGCAGAATAAAAAAAAAAAAAAAATAATCACATAAAATATCAAACCGTTTTCCCTAAAAATGTAATTATTTATGAAAAATTTCCCTCATTCTAAGAAACACAAAAAAATGTATTTTTAAAATGATTTACAATTATGAAAAACAAATTCATATTATTATACTTATAAAGAAAAAAAGAATTAACATTTTTCGAGTTATCAATGTTTTATATTACTTCATAATAATAGAAAATTTGTTAAACTATTGCTATCATAAAATTTCATAAATCATAACCTACTTCACAAAATAATAATAAAATATGACACTACAATAATATTTTTTATACGGATGTTTATTGAAAATAATATCCGCAATAAGCTATTAACAATTAAAATAAAATAAATTAAAAATATTATATATATATAACAAATAAATATTAGAAATATTTTTTAAAAGTAATATTTTATAATATTTTTTAATTTCATTATTACATATTAGAGTTTATATTGTGATCAAAAATGTCAGTTACTTTTTTTTATTTCAGCAATTTTTTAAAGAATATTTAGGTAAAGATGGAAAAAATATTTATATCAAAATACTATTATATAATATTTCAAAGAATCGAAACAGTTTATTATTTATTCAAAAATTAATTACTTAAAATGAATGATAAAACTTACCTGACTGGTTCATCCAGAACGATCTTTGGAATGTCAATTGGAACAGCTAAAAACAAAAATGATTTTTTTTACTACTAAAAGTGAAATCACTTAAAAGTAGAAAAAAATATATTTCTTATTCATGGATTGATTCTCGTGTTTTTATATTATGTGAAAAGTAGATAAAGATAATTCTCTTTAATAAGTTTATATTAATCGAGAATCATCTACATCAGGGATGGGCAAACTACGGCCCGCGGGCCAACTCCTGCCCGCCGAATGGTTCAATCCGGCCCGCGGATAGAATTTTAATTTGTTGGTTCGAGTCAAATTAAAATAAATATATATTTTTATATATTATATATCCATCTAATTTTCTACTTTGATTAAATATTATTTTTACAAATCATTATCGAAAGTAATTTTCCCAAATTTAATATCTCAGGTCCAGAAAATCAATGCTATGTTTGCTTCATCTTATGTATGTGAACAAATGTTTCCAATTAAGAACCTTAGAAAGAATTATTTCAGAAGCAGACTTACATATGAGTATTTAGCCTCGTTCCTTAGAATCAGTACATCTCACATCGAACCTCAATATAGGGATCTTTTAAAAATGTAATCTCAATTTCATTCACATATTTAAATTGTAATACTTGAATATATTTTTTTTAATTTTAGAAAAATTTATCTTGGCACGCCAAACTTTTCTTTTTTCGATTTTTGGCCCGCGACCGAAAAAGTTCGCCCATCCCTGATCCACATAGTAGGGACGGGGAATAAAACTTTCATTGAAATAAAAGCTAGTTTTATTATATCAATCCAGTGGTTCTCAAACTGCATCTGCACTCAAAGTAGCATGGATATTTATTATAGATAAAAGTATAAGAATCTTCAGAAATGAAAAGATTACTTGTACTAACATGGAAGAATTTGTGATTCTTTAATTAACGCTATTTTCAAAATGACTATTAATCAAACTCTGCGAGTTAGAAATTATTCATTTCTTTTCTATATCAGGATTAAAGATCTTTTCAGGATCTAAAAACATTAAAAAATCCCTTTCACTTACAGTAATATAGAGAGTGAGTTTTATTATTTGGCTGGGCCTCAAAGCCAGACACTCTGGGTGTGCGCCTGGTCACTGTGGTGCAAAATAAAAATCAAAATTTCTATTTTACTGATAAAATAAATTATAGTTTAAAAAACTAAAAAACAGGATTTTACAGTTAATCAAACTAAAAAGTAAAAAATAATTGTTAACATAAGAATCAAATGACTGACGAGAAAATGCATGTCACTGTTCTAAAAGCGGAGGATGCTAGATATATCAATCGTTATCATTTTACACTAGTTTCATTCCGAAATTAGAGTTAGATTAAAAATTAGAGAGTTAGAGTAAGAGTTAGAGTTAGTTTAAAAATGACATACAAAGCACCCCACGCTTTTCGAACAGAGACATTCATTTTTCTCGTCAGTCATTTTATTCTTATGTTAACAATTATTTTTACTTTTTAGTTTGATTCCCTCTAAAAGCGTGTTTTTAGTGTTTTTAAACTATAATATTTAAATGAGGTCCCGGTACGGAGGACTGGAACTATAGTTCTTACAATAATTTAATTGAGAGTAAAACAAAGGCTAAAAGCGAATAGGTCGAGCCAGCCAGGATTCGAACAGGGAATCTCTGATCCGCAGTCAGGCGCGTTGTGCCACTGTCCCACGTAGGTTTGAATGTCTTTCTACATGGGTTCAATTGCTCTTCGTAAGTTAAAATAAAATCTCTAATCCAAGCGTATTAATAACCATTATGGATGTGGATCAAAATATTTTAGTGTCGTCGGTCCATCAGTTACGTTTAAATGAAATCTGATCGCTTAAAGTAGGGCAAAAATCAAGCCGAAAGAGTCAGCTACAAACAAACATACAGGTGAAACTAATAAAAGCGTATTAATGAGGGATGAGTGGAAGCAAACGTCTAAGCCAAGAGAAGAGATTTTCAAAAAAAGAGGCTGGCGACTCACAATGTACGTTGAGGAAGACGGGCTCGTCCCTGGAACCGTAGTGGTTCTCCGCCTTGATGATGTACTCTCCCCGGTCGTCTAGCTTGCATCGGTTGATCACGAAGTAGTAGTCGTGGCCCTCGTATCGCTTCATGTACTTCACGCTCTGTCTCAGCTCAGAGTTGTCGCGGTACCTGCAGAATAAAACATGCATGGCTATTCAAACACCGTTATTCTTCGCAATTAAATACATGGGAAATCCACAAAATTTAAAAAAAAAAGGAACTGTTTATTGTACATGGAGTGCAAAATTTTTACTATAGTGAGCTACATATATGCATTCTGCTATAAAAAAAACGCACTGTGCACAGAAGCACAGATTGCTTACAGGAAGTTCTGAGTTTATTGTTTGCCTATATATACATATACACAGTCCTATCACATTAATGGGATCACCTGTCAAAAGCCAGAATATACACTCTTGTATATTCTGGCTTTAAAGTAGAATGTGGTATTAAGTGATATTCTTTATATACACTCCACTGCAATGTGCTGCCACCTGCCTTTTGTGATTGGTTATTTCACGTTGACGTCCAAAATAGGTGGTGGTCATATTAATGCCACTGGACTGCGTATATATAACCTTGTTACAGTATGCTGCAATTGTACTGAGGTACAGAATTCATACAGGTGGGTCATAGTAAATTGTTGCACGACGTACAGAATTTGTACTACAGCTCGAATTAGTTTGTTAATTTGTTTAAGCATTAGTAGTGCCGATGCATCAGTTCTTGGATTCTTGAAGAACTCGTAACAGCATCTCGTGTTCTCATCCCAATGCCGCTGTAACCGAGAAAAGAGCGAAGCTCGATTCAGTGCCCTGCCCTTCCCCTTCTTCGTTTCGGAGTACCAATGGGGTAAATATAACCCGAAAACCTCCACATAATTAAGTTTTCGTTATTTAAGTTTTACATTATTTAAATTACATCGTGAATTTAGATAAAAAAGAAAAATTTACGCTAGTAAGTTAACTTAATTTTTCTTTTATTATTTAAGTTAAGTTACTCAGGTACAATTAGGAGTCCGTAATATATTTTCCCGCGGAGAGTGTATTAATGAAAAAAAAAAAAAACATTAAAGAATTTAAAACAAATACAAAATGAATTGATTAAAACAGATGAGAAGTTAATGAAAACATTAACTTTTTAAGAACTTTAGATATCATTTGGAAAAAAAAAAATCACGATAGCCAGTATTTGTGTTAGTTTTGCACATCGTAGCAATAAATGAAAAATTAAGGAGCCAAATAGACACTTCAGATTTGCAATTTAGCTATTTTGGTCATTTTGAGTTCCACGAATTCTTTTTAGATGTGGGAGGCACTCAAACGTCGCATCATAGATAGCTCTAGGTCTCAAGTGTTGAGATCATAATTGATGCACTTGAGATTTTTTTCCCTGTCTGATCTCCACCCCAACTTTCCTCACGTTCAGAAACTGAACCATTCTTTTCACACATCATAATGCAGTGATCAAATAAATCTTCCAGGAATTACGAAGTGTATCGAACATCTGGTCTCCAATTAGTACCCATGTCTGGTTAAGGTCTTAATTTTTTTTTTTTTTTTGCTGAATGCTTTTCTAATACACACAAGCTCAAACTCATCTCTGATTATTTTTCCTTTTCTCTTTTGTTGTTGTTACGACGGTTGCTATAGTTGTTGCCCACGAACCCGTATGGACTCATGGTTGAGGGGGAAGGAAGCAGCTTCTGTTGTGAAGGAGCACCCGGAGGTAGAAGTCTGACTTTGCTTCGTGATGCTCTACAGACATCCGAACCACTGCAAACATCCATGGCATCGCCAAGACTCGAACCGTCAAGACCGAAACATGTGGTACCGAGCGCCAGAGCGCTAGCCACACGACCATTCATCATTAAAAAAAAACCCTTTTACTGACCTGCAAATGTTAGGCAATGGAATCGCATCTCAGCACCCATGAAACAACAACTGAACATTTTGTATTTATTTCTTAGTTACTAATAAAGATTCTTTGAGCATGGCAAGTACATAATGTTTCCTGGCTTCTCATACATTTTCTATTTCTATTTTAAATATTTTTCTTTTTATATTCAAAACAAAATTATTTAGTATTTGAACCCTACGCATTCATCTATGCATAACAGAGGTTCTTCAAATGCCGTTTGTCAACAAGATGCTATTGGAAAGCATTTATCACTAAAATAAAAAAAAAATTCTAAGAAGAATATTTGTAAATTACTGTTAAATAATTAGCAAAAATTAGGACACAAAAATACATGGGCCTCTTTTTAGGCACATCCTATTAAAACAAAATGCATTATTAAGTGCAAATTATATTACTTAAAATATTCAAATGCAAATGCAAATATTGATTTCGTTTAGCTTGTAAATTCTATCCGGCCCGCGGATAGAATTTTAATTTTACCGGTAAGAGGCAAATTAAAAGAAATATATATTTATATATTATAAATCCATCTCTTTTTCTGATTGAATATTTTTTTTCCTTCCTTTTTTTCAAAGGACTGATTATCTTTTTACTTTCTCAATTTTTGTTCCACAGAACATAAATCGACGGAAATAACAAACCAAAGTAGCTAAATATGCCAAACATAGAGTTTTACAAATCATTATCGAAAGTAAGTTTCTCCCGAAAATCAGTGCTATGTTTGCTTCATCTTATATATATGTGAACAAATGTTTTCTACTATGAACCTCAGAAAGAATTATTTCTGAAGTAGGCTGACAGATGAGCCTTTAACCCCGTTCTTCAGAATCAGTACATCTCACTTCAAATCTCAATATAAGGAACTTTTAAAAAATGAAATCACCATTTCATTCATCTCATTATACAAGTATTACAATTTAAATATATTATTGTTTTTAAAATTTTAGAAAATTTATCTTGGCTTTTTTTTTTTTTCGACTTTAAGCCCGCGACCGAAAAGGTTTGCCCATCCCTGCCCTAAACCCAGGAAAGCTAAGAATTCGAACACTTCAAGAAAACGATTTACGAAGTACATGGGTGGAACGTACCATGAGACGATGGGAGGGGCGGCCGCTGTCACCCTGCAGAAGAATTTGGCGCTCTGTCCTTCGTAGCAGAACGTGCTCTGGGGGCGGATCACGAACCTGGGGGCCGCCTGCAGACGATCTGAAAAGTTAAAAAAAAAAGAACTGTAACCTTTATGATTCCATTTCATGCCTAATGCACACACAGTCATTTCATACGACTAATAATAAAAGAACATCCTTGAATTAATTTTGGTAAATATTTAATCTTCGGAAACGGAAATCAAAGTACTGTGAATTGGAAGTGATGGCCCAAGGGATTGGAAAGTTGACGCATTGGACTAATGAGAATTAGAAGAATTGGATATTGTTCTATTATATATTGCGAAAAGTGATCTA
This sequence comes from Caerostris extrusa, assembly GCA_021605095.1. Taxonomy (NCBI): domain Eukaryota; kingdom Metazoa; phylum Arthropoda; class Arachnida; order Araneae; family Araneidae; genus Caerostris; species Caerostris extrusa. The sequence goes on along the minus strand of BPLR01003668.1, from coordinate 8,546 downwards.
TTGTCCCACTGAGGATTACAAAAAAAATCGGTATTGGATTACTGTGGAATTGGGGGAAAAGAATTGCAAGCATTGTCCCATTGCATTACTATGGGCTCGAAGAATTGCCACATTGAACTATTGTGGATTGGGAAAATTGACCCATTATACTACCGAGAATTGATATTGAACTAGTGTGGACTGGAAGATTTCTCCTATTGAACTGTATAATTTTAAAATATCACATTTTACATATGTTGCATTTCTATATCAACTCTATAATAGAAATTGTCTATAAAAAATAAGTGTTTTTATTATTCGCACAACAATAAAACTTGTAGGCAATGTTTGAAATCCCATCCATTCAGCGATCTGAACGGGGTTAAAAGAACTCGTGTTGCTCGACCCTTTCTTGTTCTTAAAGGAAACGGCCTGATCTGTATTGCATCGCCTGGGTAGAGCGGCCTGGCAGAGGATATATATATATAAAGTATGCGTGTGTGTAGGATTTATTTGTGTGCTAATGAGCAGGCGGCGACGCATCACGGTTGCTTGTCTTTGACAGAGCCTGTCTGCAGCGTGGCGGAGTATTCAACTTTGAACTATGACCCCAGGAGAAGGGGACCAGGACCCCGTAGATGAAGAAAGACGAGAAGAACGCTGGCCGACAACGTGAGAGGGGACGATATGGGGTATCAGGCTGCTTCAAACAGCGAGAGAAGTTATTCGCAACTAATTAATAGTTAATGTAAATATCGCTGTACATATTATTAAGTTTTATTAAATGGCTGTTGTGGATAGAAACTTTTGATTGATTTCTTCATTGTGTTTTCAAAACATCCCCTAGACAACCTACTCCGGCCGTTATACATTTGTTAGACTGGTAGAGAAGTCTACAAAATTGGGGGTGCGGCAGGGATGAATGTATTGGAAGCCATTTAGTTTGAAGAAGTCTACATATATACACCCACTTGTGATAAGAAAGAATCGCAAGGAAGATTTCGACAATTACGATTAACTCTTAACTTGAGGGCGCGCTGACGGGAAAGGGTTGTTGGAAGAGATGATATGGTCAAAGAGATATGTTTTGAATCAATTACGATATGTAATATTAAAAATAATTCAAACGGTTGCATGTGACAAAAGAAAGTATTCTTATGCCGTTCAACAATACAAACTTCCAAACTGGCAACTGGCGTACCGTTTACAGAGTACCAACAGGGGGAAATTCCCCTTGAAGCTCCTCATCTTAATTCATATATATGCTTATAATTATAGTTGGCTGCTTTAAGGTTAGTATCAAAAATAAAAGATAAAGTTTCTAAAAATTCAATTAATGTGGTACTCGAAAAAAAAATTAAAAAAATACTAAAAATAAATAAAAGTAAGATACAAAATAAAAGAATTTAGAGTTAAGTTTAAATTCGGTTCAATTAGGGACCCGTTGTCGATACCACAAGACTATTGAAAAAAAGTAAACAATACATGTAAACAAATCAGTGAAACGGTTTTTGCTGAACGGTGGGAGCCATGATGATGATTTGTCTTACCAAAGTAGAAGTCTTGAATCTTGTACTTGTCCTGGTGCAGCTTACGAAGGGAGCTGTAGTTGGCGATGTGGCCGAAGGGCAGCAAGCAGTTCTTCCAGGAGTCCGCCTGAGGTAGAGACAGAAAGGGTGAGCTCGTCGTTTCCCACTGGTAGCAAAATAGAAATCTTATAACAGAAGTCTCACTTACGTATTTGTCTCGCAGCTCGTCGCGGAATTTCACGTATCTTCTGCTTGGAATGCGCACTCTGGTGTCGTGGCTGAGGTCGCCCTGCAATGGGAAACACACGATTTCGATTAAGAAATTATAAAAAGAAAAATAGTGTGAAGCAACCACTCCATTCAAATAATTTTTCAATTCCTTCTTTTAGCTCACACTCTCCCTATATATATCTTGTTCAAATTTTCAATCGTTCATGAAACACTTTTTATTCTTCCACTCCAGTTCAAATACATTTTTTTGAACTTGTGGTGGATGACACTGGATGTGAATACAGTTTTTTCAAATAATAATTCATTCATTAAATTTAATGAATTAATTTTAGATTTAAGTTGCATGTATCTACCCATAGATGGCGCCAGATAAACTTAAAAAAAAAATGAATGAAAATTATTTATGAAGGACTATCTGCAATAGAGTGAAAAAAAAAGGAATTGACTTTAAAAATTTGTTTTTGTATTACTTGTTTTCACTCTATTGCATAAAGTCCTTTATAAATAATTTTCATACATTTTTTTAAGTTTATTTGGCGACATCTGTTAACTTAAATCTAAAAAAACTAAAATTTATTAATTAAATTTAATGAATTAATTAATTTTTGAAAAACGGTATTAGCATCCAGTGTCATCCACTACAAGTTCAAAAAATATATTAGAGTTTGAGTGGAGGAATAAAAAGTATTTTATGAACTATTGAAAATTTGAACAACATATATATATAGGAGAGTGAGCTAATAGAAGGAATTGAAAAAAAAAGGAAAATAGTGTAAAGTAACCACTCTATATTCGAATAACTTTTTTCGAGAAAAATATATGTTTTTTTATTGTTCTATTTAACAACAAATAATGACTAAAAACCACAAGTTACAAATTCAAAATTGGATCAAGTCAAAGTGTTGGAGAACTGAAGATCTTTTAGCAATACCCAGCAATCCGCGACGGCATTCTGTCGCGCAGTTCCGACTTCTGACTGGCTATGACTGTCCAGCAAACATCCCCATCGCATTTAAATCTCTGGCTGCCCCTAATGTGGTTTAACAGACCCAATGAACAGAGACCACCTCCAACGATGTGCAGTACTTGACTATGACTCGGAGACAGCGCTTTACTGACGTGCGAGAGAACTCTTAACTCAATGGCTTCATCTTTGCATTTTTTGGACGTTTATTCTTTTGTACGGGGCCTGATGGCCGAATGGCTAGCGCTCTGGCGTTCGGTACCACAGGTATCGGGTTCAAATCCCGGCTTTGCCCATGGGTGTTGTAGTGGTTCGGAATCCACTTTAAGCCGTCGGTCCCTTTCCTAACAGGATCGTAGAGCGCTGCAGGGGCATTGTTACTCCGCGTCCGTGGCTTACCATCAAGTTAAACGCGCCCTGGGTAATGCAAAGTGGGTAACATCGGTGCAGCCCTTATGGCGTAAGATCGCGGTCTATTTGCCAGCTGCATTAGAAGGAAAAGAAAATATTCTTTTGTACTTTTTTTTTTCCTTGTTATTATTAATATTTTTATTCTACTTATTGCCATTGGAAATAAAAAAAAATTATTTTATTTTTCTTCGTTGTGTTTTAACTTTCCAAAAAAAAAATTTTGAGCTTGTGTTTGCAGTCCTATGTGGAGATATAGATGTTTCATCATGAGCTATTAGGTTAATAAACGCAATCATAATTGTTAGAATCATTTTTATAATTGAATGATATTTCAATTCTATGTTTTGAATGATGTTAAGTATGCATTAAACTTTTAAATGGATATTTTTCTTAAAAACATTTTTCTGTGCGATCTTGCTCTTATTAATTCGATGTGCTGTTACTCAGCTGTACTTTAGAACAGTATCTTTCTCCGATTTCGAATGCAAAATGTATGCAAGTGAACGGGACATTTTTCGCACGTTCTTTTAGTGAGAACTGCTTACGTAAGCAGGGAAAAAATGTAATGTTTTTCCCATTTTTGCCAAATGTTAAAAAAAAAAAATGTACATGTATACAGTTTAATGTCGATGTTTCCAAATTTTTTTAAGCTAATTCAATACTAGCAAATAAAAAATTTCGGTAATCATTTGGCTCTATACATGGTCAGTTATCTTAAGATCTTCTGGCAACTGGCGTACCGTTTACGGAGTACCAACAAGGAAATACCCCTTAAACCTCCTCATCTTAATTCATATATATGTTTAGAATTTTAATTAGCTGCTTTAACTTTAGTATACAAATAAAAGATAAAGTTTCTAAAAATTCAAATTAATGTGGTACTCGAAAAAAATTAAAAAATACTAAATATAAATAAAAGTAAGATACAATATAAAAAGAAATTAAAAGTTAAGTTTAAATTCGGTACAATTAGAGACCCGTTGTCGATGCCACAAGACTATTGAAAAAAGTGAACAATAAATGTAAACAAATCGGTGAAAGGGTTATGATGAACGGTGGGAGCCATGAGGATGATCTGAAAAGCAATTGGTTAAAGAAATATCCCCCAAAAGGCCGATCTCAGAACCGAAGTTCTTTTTATTATTTTTATAATTTTTATTTTCGTTTTTTATAATTTTATTTCTATCCTTTTGTTTTCCTTATGAAGAAAAGGGGTAAAAAAGCGTACTTAATTACTAGTCGGAAAGTGGAACATTTTTGTGCACAGCGTAGCAAAATTTGCGAAAAGGAGCTGGGTTTAGATTCGAACCCTCAACCTCGCGGTCGGAGATCTGATTCTTCACCTCTGAGCCAGTTCGTCTTATTTAATGAAAGATCGATAATTTTTAAGCCAAAGTAATCGTCAAATACACAATGAGTTAAATTACTTGAAAATGCCACCGGCACTACTCTAGTCGAGTTCTATAGTTATAGCCACGCTGTCACATTAATTTTTTTGTCATTTTTATACAAATATTTGTTATAATTTAAGAGAGCTGAAAGAAGTCATGCAGTTAAAAATAAGTTGAAATCAAAACGACGACGTACAATTTTCTTATTTGCTAGAGAGTTGAAAGTTGATAGTTCACCATAGTTGATTATTCACTTGTCATTCTGGAAAGTTTTTTTAATTTTTATTTACCTCATCACTAGAGTCTCTTTCATCCATTAACGCATTGTTGCGCATAGCAATTTTTGTAATAATCGGGGCTTCATCCAATCGACCATAATTTTTTTTTCTTTTTGTGGTCTGCCATGTTCTCCAATAACGATGGATTTAATGTGCAAATGAAATACTTTTTGTGTGAATTTTATATGAAATTCATTTGAAATTTTTCAATATGCAAATCATTTGGTTTTGAACAGAAAAAGGCAGAGTTTAATTTTTAATTGCTAAAACAAAACATAAGACGACTTCGATAAATATTTAAAAGCTTAAACACAAAAATATCAATGAATTCCAGCAATAAGCAAATTTTTTTCTTAATGTTACACAGTCTAGTCACATTGATGTGACCACCACCTACTTTCGACGTCAACGTGAAATAACAAATCACAAAAGGCAGGTGGCAGCACATTACAGTGGAGTGCACAAAAGAATTCCACTCAATACCCCCTTAATAAATTATTCCACACTCCACTTAAAGCCAGAATATGCAAGAGTGTATATTCTGGCTTTTTGACAAGTGGTCACATTAATATGACTGGACTGTGTATTTTTCACCAGCATGGTAGGAACAGCATTGGCTACATTTTAAATTAAAGGTATTTAGCCAAATTGAGTAACTGATGACTTCATATTTTAAATTTCTTTAATATTACAGGCCTAGGTGCAATAAACTTTTAACACTTAATGGATAACTGCTTTTTTCGAATACAGCGTTCTTTCCATAGAAATAATACATAAAAAATTTAGCAAAAATCGAAACTATTCAATTTTTGTTTGGATGGTTGTTTTTTTGTTAGAGCATTGATCGATATTTTTTATTCTATTTTATTTATTTATTTTTACTACAGAAATTCTTGTAAAAATTTAATCATCCAGATTGAAATAAGATTCGGTCAAAAATCAGATTTAAAATTCTGAATCTAAAAACTCTAAATAAAATATCCAAAGAAAAGGAACCTCGTCACTCTACGATGCCTTTGTAATCATTAAAATGTCTTTTCTTTAACTCATTGGAAGTAAATGTATCTTTCGGATACTGAGGACTTTGGAATAAGAAATCAGGAAGGATTGACTGGTTACCTTACATCACGGGCAAACTCATTTTTGTCGTTAGAAAATAAAATTTAAGCAAGAAAATTATTTGCATCCAGCATAAAAAGTAATTACGATACTAGCCATAATCTTTGGTATTCTGAAAAGATACACATATGAAATGCAACTGATAATCCATTCGCAAATCTTACCTTCAGCCATGGATGCTCCAAGCACTCGTGCGCTGTCATTCGTTTACTGAAAGGAAAAAAGAAAGTCACTTTGCTGAATGATCTGGCACGACGTTTCGAATCAGTTACGGGAAGGAGGAGATGCACTTACTCTTTGCTTCGTGTCAGCAGTTTGCTGATGAAGTCCTTGCCTTCGTTCGAGATGTTGACGAACGCCTCGTCGTCGAATTCCCAGTCGCAGGCCCGCACGTTCTTCAGGGTCTCTACGTCGTTGTCGCCAGCGAACGGCGACAGGCCGCTCAGCCTGAAAGGCGAAAAAGGCTTTTCGTAAGTGTGTTTTAGGTTATAATTAATTTCAAAATGTTCTTCAATGACTGATAATTTCCTGCCAATGGCAATGTGAGCTGGCTTAATGAAATTGTTTTAATACTCAGGGCGTAAAACTTTTTTTCAATTCCTTTTATTAGCTCAAACTCTCCCTCTATATATCTTGTTCAAATTTTCAATCTTTCGTAAAATACTTTTTATTCTTCCACTCAAGTTCAAATACATTTTTTTTAACTTCTAGCGGATGACACTGGATGTGAATACAGTTTTTCAAATATTCATTCATTCATTAAATTTAATTAATACATTTTAGTTTTTTTTTTTAGATTTAAGTTGCATATATTTTTACCAATAGATGGCGCCAGATAAACTTAAAAAATGAATGAGCATTATTCATAAAGGACTTTCTGAAATAGAGTGAAAAAGTAAGAATTGACTTTAATTTTTTTTTTTATATTACTTGTTCAGTTTTAAAGAGTGTTTAAAATTATGCTGTAAGTTTGAGACAGTGGAAAGCGAATAGAAGACAGTAGTTTAAAATTTCTGGCCTTAATTCTGGTTACAGCCTTGATCAAGAAATCAATGATTTTGGATTGATGGATAAAATTAATTTGAAGAAAAATGTGGATGAATTTTAGTAAGACTTTATGATATGGCTATATATTGCTGGTATTGTTTGTATGAGCTGTGTAATTTTTCTGTGCCATTATGATGATACAGATTTTTTTTTACTTTTACAAACCCAGAATCGACTCTGAAGCAAAACTGATTGAGAATTGCGACCCTTGCCCTCTATTTTCAACGTAAAGGAAGTTTATAGTACTGTCTACGAAATAAATTAAGCACTCTTGAGCATATTCTTTTGACAAAATTATTATTAGCACAGCTTATTTAAGTGTATTAATAATAGTGTAATAGTATTGGATTTCGTCGATAATTCAACTGATAAGGAAAATGAAGGGTAATAAATAATGAAACATGAAATATTTTTTTCACAGTGGTAGCAAAGATAAACTATAAAAAATTATATTAAATTATCTGATCGATCTAACTAGCGCGCAATTAGTTATTTAATCCTAAAATCAAAAGTTTGGCAGATTAATAGTTTTCACTCGGTTTTGCGATTTTTTACGAGAGAAATTTTAAAAAATTGCTTTATAAGAAAACTAAAATTTATCTTAAATTAAATATTGTTTTTCAATTCCTTCTATTAGCTCACACTCTCCCTCTATATAACTTGTTCAAATTTTTAATCGTTAACAAAATACTTTTTATTCATCCACTCAAGTTCGGATACATTTTTTTTTTTTGAACTTGTAGTGGATGACACTTGATGTTAATACAGTTTTTTCAAATATTAATTCAATAATTAAATTTAATTAATTAATTTTAGGTTTTTTTAGATTTAAGTTGCATATATCTATCAATAGATGGCGCGAGATAAACTTAAAGAAGTGACGAAAATTATTTGTAAAGGACTTCTCTGCAATAGAGTGAAAAAAAAGTAGGAATTGACTTTAAAATTTTTTTTTATATATATTAGTTGCTTTAATGTATTTATCGCTTAACATTTTGGCATCCTGTACCTGTGCTCACAGACAGCAAGATGAGTTATCTAATTAGGGAATGATCGCACTCTAAATAACATAAAGAAATTGAATCATGCCAAACAAAATCAGCACTGACGGAAGTTCGGGCAAAGGGCGTACCGGCTACGGAGTTCCAAGGTGGTTTTAAGAACCAAAACCTCCACATCTTAAAGTAGTTAAAACATTAGCACAAAATGAGGTTGCTTAAATTGATGAATAAAAATGAAAGAAAATAAAAAACCAATTAAATTTAAGAAAAACATCTCTTGCTCGAGAACAATTAAAACAAGAGATCGAAAAGATAAAGCTATCAGTACAATGAGGAGTCCGTTGCCGATGCCCAAAATAAAAAAGTTAAAATTAAAATTAAAAATTTTAAGCTAAAGTAAAATAAAATGAGGGAATTTAAAAATAATAAATAAATTAATAGTTTAAAAAACTAAAAAACACGCTTTTAGAGTTAATCAAACTGAAAAGTAAAAAATAAATTAATAATTTTAAAAAACTAAAAAACACGCTTTTAGAGTTAATCAATCTAAAAAGTCAAAAATAATTGTTAACATAAGAATAAAACTACTGACGAGA
>BPLR01003667.1:0-37632 GCA_021605095.1 Caerostris extrusa | reverse complement strand
ATGAATTTATAATTAGTGAAATCTTTTTATTCTGATATATTATCAATACAAATTAATATTATTAGCCACATAAAATAAATTTATCATGATATGTAAATTTAATTATACATTACTTGCTTATATGTGTAAATAGTAAATGAATGTGTAAAAATTAAATAATTTAAAGATGCTGACATTTCTTAATTCTATGACATGACTTTGATAACTCGCTTAAAAATAGTAGAAAATGAAGTTATAAGGTTTTTTATAAGTACACAAAATTGGCTAAGAATTTTGATATGCAATATTCTATTTATTTTATTTTTTAAGTTTATTTAACAATCAGTAATATAATTTTTATGCAACGAAAAAGTGGAAAACATTAAATTCTTCAGTTTTGTATAGCATTTTTAGAAATAATTAATAATATTTTAAATTTATATATTGAACGATTTTCGCTAATACGTGTATGCTGTTAATAAATTATTAATATTAATAAATTTTCAATTATTTTCAATATTTGTTATGTTAAACTTATCACTTATTTCATTGAGGAATGCTTTCATAGTTTTCATAAAATATTAGTTTTAAATATCATGGGAATATATTTTTCTCGTATGATATTCATGGTATAATACAAAATAAAAAGAAGTGACAAAAAATTGTGATAATTTTTACTTTTAAAAAATTTTTCATCATTGAAAAAGAATATTTCCTATGATGTCTGCGACAAAAATTATCTTAAAAGTAAGAATTAATTTTTCTTAAATGAAAAACAATTATTATGTGCACAATAAATAATAATTTCATTTTTTATTCTAAAATTACTAGTCATTTTAAACAACAAAAATGTCTATGACTAAAATTATCTTAAAAAATCTTTTTAAAAATTATTTTTTAAAAAAAAATCTAAAAAAAATTATTAAAAAATATCTAAAATTATTAAAAAATATCTAAAATTATTAAAAAATGTCTAAAATTATCTGTTAATGTATCTAAGATTAAAAAATATCTTAGAAATATCTAAAATTATTAAAAATATCTTGTTTACCAAAACGTTAAAAAAATATCATCAATTACAAAATTATTTAAAAATATCTTTTTCAATTTAATAAAAAAATTAAAAAACTAAAATTATGTGCATAACAAAAAATACCCTAAAATTTAATTTTTATTAAAAAATATCTAAAAATTATTAAAAATATCTAAAACATTCTATCAAAACAAAAAAATATCTAAACGATTAAAAATATCTAAAATTATTAAATATCTAAAAAGTTAAATGTCTATCTGTTAAATTATCTTAAAATAAGAAATTAACTTGTTTACCATTTCAAAAGAATAAAAATGAAAAAAAACATCATGTATAACAATATTTTTTTTTAATTTAATGAAAAGCATCAAAAAACGACTAAAATTATTATGTGCATCTTAAAATAAAATAATAATTTCATTTTTTTATTTAATGAAAACAATATTATGCCATTAATAATAATTTCTAAAAGCAACATTTTTTAAAAAACTTGTGTCAAATTACTTTATTTATTGCAGCAAATTACATTTCTGAATTTTTCAAAACGATTAAAAACTACCTTACATGAATTTCAAAACTACTGTACTATTTTTATTCTGCTATTCTTCACTTTGTATCATTAACCAAAAACATTAAAAATGATTTCATTTTTCTTTAGTGAAGAAAAAGAATAAAAAGATGTTCTATATATTTGTTTGTGCTTTTCTTTCGGCGTGAAATAAATCTTTATATAGAAACACCAGAAGGGTCATTTTTGTCTAGAGGTCATTTTTACAAGTGTTCTTCATTTGTTTTATGAATTCCGAAATGTTGTGTTAATGGCAACTAAAGCAATTGTGTGGCACAGGAAATCGTTAAAAAAATCTCTTAGAAAAGGAAGTTATAGTTGTGATAAAACTTGAAGAAAAAAAATGTAAAGACATTTTATATGCTTGAATTATTTTTTTTTAATGTTTATCTGCATTTTTTTATTGAAATTAACACTTCATTCTTGATTCTGTAATGAATTTCTGACAAATTAAGCTGTAAAATTTTTTAGAGGGTGACTTTTGAAAAAAAAAGAATATGGAACTTTATGTTAAGTTATTTTTAAAAAATAATTTATATTTAAAATAAATTCATTTTAAGAATGTTGTAGTTAATAAAAGCTAGTTTAATTTTTTAAAATAAAAAAGATTTTTAATTTAATAATTTTTAATTTTATATTTAAAATAAATTCATAAATTCATGTTTGCAGTAAATAAACCAGTTTTTTTAATTTTTAAATAAAAAAGATAATAAATAAAATTGTACAATAAATGCAATGACAAAATAATTTTAATTTTAATATTTCAAATAAATTCATTTAAAAATGTTGTAAATAAATCAGTTTTTAATTTTTAAATTAAAAAAAAAAAATAGATTTTTTAATGTTATTTTTAACACTGAAAAAATTTTACAATAAAATACAATGGCAAAGTTTGCATCTTCTTAAAAAGAGATGGTATATAATGATAAGATGGTATATTCTGATGGTATATATATGAAACCCATATCGTTCCACAACCACTGTATTCACACCGTGCGACTTCTGGCTATTCCCTAAACTCAAAGACCACTCCAGGACTCCGTTTTGAGTCAATTGAAGAGATTCAACGTGAATTGGCGCGAGCTTCGAAGGCCGTCCCTGCCGATGACATTTCACCATGCATTGAGGATTGGAAAAAAAACGTCTTGGCATAAGTGCATTGTGTCCGGAAGGGGGGTTACTTTGAAGGCCGTGAAACAAATTTGGAATAAAATTTGTCCGTGAAATAATTTTGGAAAAAATAAAAAGTAGTAATTTAAAAAATAAATGTGTTTTCTTTTGTTTCTTTTATAATATGCAATTGAATTTTGAAAATTCTTAAATGCCATCTTATGTAATTTTATTTTCCTCAATGCTTGATAAATTTTTTTTATGAAGTAAGGTTTTTTTTTTTTATCATAGAAAATAATTTAAATATATCATAAGAAAAAAATTTTTTTTTTTAAATTCTGCAGCCATCTTAGGAAAGCAAAAATGTATTTTGAAAACCTATAAATTAAATAAATAAATTTATAAATAAAAATTTTTTACAATAATTATAAAAAGAATACATTTCTGTTTTTTAATATGTTAACTATCCACGCTTTCAAATATAAATATTGAAACGGAAAATATTTTTAGTATTTTCAAATATTTATTTTTCGAAATACTCAATCTTTATTATTTTCTTTTTTTTTCGAAACTAAAAAATTTTTTGATTGTAAAGTTTTTATAAACTATGAAGTATAAAATTAAATCGCTTACATAATTTTGAATTTGAAAAAAAAAATTCGATACAAATATTAATTCCTCTAAGAATACCTTAGTAATTGTTCCTTTTCTTTTATGTAATTGCTTGATAAAAAAAAAAAAAAATCATAAAAAAAATATATTTATAATAAAAATATAAAAATACTTTATCAAAGATTAACATTTTAAAAATAATGAACAAAATACCTAAATAATATACAATAAAAATTTGCAAAATAAATTATTCAAATACACATAAATTTTTTTTTTTTTGATGACTATTATTTATTATTAAAAATTGCCCTTTATTATCATTAATGAATTCTTTTAGTAAATATATCATATATACATTTTATTACCTATTTAAATATTTGTGTTTGTGCGACAATTATAAATGGAAGAATACATATAAAAAATTGTGTCTGTATAAAAGTAAATGAAAAATTTATCTATTATACACACTGTCATAATATAAATATATAGACAAAATAATAAAAAAGTTTTTTTTTTATGTGTCGGGATTATTTATATGAAGAATTTTATATATTTAATTTTTAAATATTTAATAAATACAGAAATAAGCTTATTTAAAATAAATATAAAGTGAAATATGTCGCAATTTAATATATGTGCAATTTTGTACAACTTTTACAAAGTTTCCATTTAATTGAAAATATATACTTGATTCATCATCATCGGCGCAACAGCCCCATGGTGAGCCAAGGACGCCTGCCTATTGACAGATTTAGAGATGGGGGAGATGTTCTCTTTTTTTTGCTATGTAGTGTTGTCAGCCCTACACCCAACGCTCTACAGTCGTATGACACCGGACCTACATTTTAAAGTGGATTCCAAATCATTAGAAACATCCATGGCGACGTCAAGACTCGAACCCGAAACCTGTGGACCGAGCACTAGTCACTCGGCCATCATCATCAGAGGAACAACAGCCCCATGTCTGCCCAAGGCCGTCTGCCTATTGAAAGATATCGAAATAGATGATTTTTTTTTTTTAGTAGAGTAGGGTTGTCAGGCCTACACCCAAGGCTCTACATTTATATTATACCTGGGTCCTGACGGCCGATTGTCTAGCGCTCTGCCGCTCGGAACCACAGGTTTCGGGTTGATATCCCGGAGGTGCCATGGGTGTGCTTCTATTGCTTCGTAATTCATTTTAAGCCATAGGTCCCGGTCTTCTATTACCATAGAGCATCACAGAACCCAATCAGTCACCCAGATCATTCCCAAGCTGTAAAGGGGCAAATCAGCTCTAGGCTCAGTGATGGTGTAGTGTAGTAGTAGTAGTAGTCATTTGAGGCCGGGACCTACGATTTAAAGTAGATTCCGAACACTACAAACATCCATGGCACCGTCGGGACTCGAAACTCGGAAACAGGCCCATATAATTGAGTAATAAAAAAAATTTTAAAAAATGATAGCTATTATATACATGACATAGTGCAGTTAAAATATTTAATAACGGAAAACAATTGATAAAAATTTTAAAAATTAAATATCTATTGAGAGAAAAGTATCGAATACAAAAAATAAATCTAATCCGAACAATTCTTTGACTTTTAGTAATATTTTAGGAGAAGCATAAGCGAAGTCGTTCTTAGAAGAAAAATCGCTTCTTCTTCAAAAGGAACCGGTTGTTTAAAAAATAAAATTGTCCTGTTTTTTTGTCATTTGGAAAAATATTCAATAACAGAATAAAGCCGGGACATCTCTATCTTAAGCAACAAAATAAAACTTTCAGGCTTTCGACTTGGAAAAAGCAGTCTTGGAAAGCTTTGTAAACTCAGGCGACTTTAAATTCAATCACAATCGTGGACGCTATCTTTGTCGTACATGATGTTTGGTGAAATTGAAATCTAAATTTCATTGAAAATAAAAAGGGAAATTTATATTGATCTTGCGAAATTTAATTTTATGAAAATAAATGAATATTAATGAATAAAAATAACTTTTTGAAGTTTGTGAAAAAAGAAGTTGTATAATCTGCGAATTGCTCTAAATATAAACTGTTTGATTTAAGATCTATCTCATGATTCATATATACGCATTATAGACACATTAACATACATATTAACGTACAATTCTGTATTTATTTTTTTAAAATAAATTATAGTCACCTCAGCTCGGCAGATATGTAGCAGATATTGCGTTACCAAGCTGTTTATTACACTTCACCTCTATTTTACCGGCTAAACTTTTGAAACTGTAATGGCCTAATCTCATTCCCACCGAGGCGTGAGGCGGCGACGCGTCAAGCGGCAGGCAAGAAAATTTTTCGACCCTTTCACAGCGAAACGTCAGAAATAGCATTACTCCTAGTGAAGTCCCGCTTCCAGTTGAAAGTGGGTCAACTCCAAGCGGTGGATTTCAACCAATTTCAGGCGAACGCGGTGAGGCTTGTGATTGGTCAACTCTTCACGCTTCAACGCCTCACGCCTCGGTGAAACCTCTGGTGATTTGCTCTCCCCTGCCATTTACTTCCCACCAAACTAATGGCTACCGTCAGCCTGCATTTTATTGCAGCAATCCACATCATAGACATAGAAGTTTTCATTCAAACAGGCATCTATTGATGAACGCTCAACAAATCTCCTGATTTTTTTTACTGGATTCCGAATTGTATTCGCCTCTGGAACTTTGTTTATTGTTTTTACTTCATATTCAGGCTATTTAACAAAAGATCATTCTTCACTGCTTTAAGCAGAAGGGTAGTAATTCCAGCCTTATTCAAGATGTACCAACCTAGGGTGTTGCTTTAACTTTCATTTAAGGTATATTAGTCCACTTAGTAGATACAATGGGCCTTACAAAATGAGGGATAGATGATTTTTTTGGGGGAGGGGGATTTGTTTACGTTGATACTGACATTTAAAAAGAAATTTATTCAGGTTAGCTTACTTGAGGGGAATTGTTTTGAGAGAATACGATTTAAAGTGGATTCCGAACCACTACAAACATCCATGGCACCACCGGGACTCGAAAAAGTCGGCCATCAGACCCATATAATTGAGTAATAACATACATTTAAAAATGACAGCTATTATATACGACATTGTGTAGTTACATAACGGAAAACAAGTGATAACATTTTTTTTCGATAAAGCATCTATGGAGAGAAAAGTATCAAATACAAAAAATAAATCTAATGCAAACATTTTTTTTTTTTACTTTTAGTAATATTTTAGGAGAAGCATAAGCGAAGTCATCCGTATAAGAAAAATCGCTTCTTCTTCAAAAGGAATATGTTGTTTAAAAATAAAATTGTCCTGTTTTTTTTGTCATTCCTTGTCTTGGAAAAAATATTCAATGGCAGAATAAAGCCGGGACATCGCTACCTTGAGCAACAAAATAAAAGTATCAGACTTTCGGTTTGAAAGAAACGGTGTTGGATGTGAATTGCTTTGTAAACTCAGACTCGGTTGACTTTAAATTCAATCACAACCGTGGAAGCTGTTTTTGCAGTACATACCGTTTGTTGGAGTTGAAAATATAAGGACAAATTTATATTGATCTTGAAAAATTTTCTTTTAAAATGAATGAAAATAACTTTGAAGTTTGTGAAGAAGAAAAGAATTGCAAATTGCTCTAAATATGAATTTTTTGATTGAGATATTTATCATGGTTCATAAACACATGAACATATAATGCTGTAAATATTACTTTAAAGGGGCCTGAATGGACGAGCGGCTAGCGCTCTGGCGCTCGGTACCGCAGGTTTCGGGTTCGTGTCCCGGCGGTGCCATGGATGTTTGTAGTGGCTCGAATCCACTTTTAAACCGTAGTTCCCGGTCTGATAGGATCGTAGAGCGCTGCGGGGGCATTGTTAGTCGGTGTCCGTGGCTTATCTTCAAGTTATGCGCTCCCCCTGGGTAATGCCAAGAGAGTAACGTCGGTGCAGCGCTAGTCTTAAGTCATGCAAGACAGCTGTCTAAGTGTTTGAAAGCTGCATTAGAAAAAAACATATTACTTTAAAATAATTATCATTCACATCTACTATGGCAGATATGTAGCAGATTTAGCATACCTGGGGATTCTCAAATCCCTGACATCCATTTCCCATCAAACTGATGGCTATCGTCAGCCTACATTTTATTGCACCCATCCACATCATAGACATAGAAGTTTTCGGATTCAAATAGGCTTAACGTATGATAATAAAATTCCTGATAATTTTAATGGATTCCGAATTGTATTCGCCTCTGGAACTTTGTTTTTTGTCTTTACTTCATATTCACACTATTTAACAAAAGGTCCTTCTTCACTGCTTTAGCAGACGGGTAGTAATTCCAGCCCTATTCAAGATGTAGCACCCTAGGGGTGTTGTATTGAATAAGACTGGAACTTAAGGGACTGGAAATTACCTTTCTTAAGGTATATTAGTTCAGTTAGTAGATACAATGTGCCTTGCAAAACGAGGAATAGAAGAATTTTTTTTTTTTTGGGGGGTTGATTTGTTTACGTTAATTCAAAAATTTAAAAAGAAATTTATGCAGCTTAGCTTACTTGAGGGAATCGTTTTGAGACCATACGATTTAAAGTGGCTTTCGAACCACTACAAACATCCATGGCACCGCCGGGACTCGAAAGTCGGCCATCAGAGCCTTGTAATTGAATCATCATCACTGGCAGAACAGCCCCATGGTGGGCCAAGGCCGTCTGCCTGCTGACAGATTTCGAGATGAGAGGTGTTTTTCTTTTTTAATGGAGTAGGTTTGTCAGCCCTACGCTCAACAGTCATTTTAGACAGTGTCCTACGGCTTAAAGTGGGTTCCGAACCACTACGAACATCCATGGCACCGCCGAGATTCGAACCCGAGACCTGTGGTACCGAGGGCCAGAATACAATTGAATAATAAAATAATTTTTAAAAAATGACAGCTATTATATACATGACATTATGTAATTAAAATATCTAATAATGGAAAACAATTGATAATTTTTTTTTAAATAAAACATCTATCGAGAGAAAACATCTATCAGATACAACATCTATCAGATCTATCTAAAACATCTAAGATCTATCTAAAACATCTATCAGATACAAAAATGAATTTAATCCGAACAATTTTTTGGCTTTTAGTAATATTTTAGGAGAAGCATAAGCAAAGTCATTCGTATAAGAAAAATCGCCTGGTTTTCAAAAGGAATCGGTTGTGTAAAAAAAAAAAAAAAAAAAAGTGTCCTGTTTTTTGTCATTCCTTATCTTGAAAAAAAATATTCAACAGCAGAATAAAGCCGGTACATCTCTACCTTGAGCAACAAAATAAATGTTTCAGACTTGCGGTCACAAAAAATGGTTTTGGTCGTGAATTGCTTTGTAAACTCAGACTGGGTTGACTTTAAATTCTATCACAACCGTGGACGCTGTCTTTGTAGCACATACTGTTTGGTGGAATTGAAATCTAAATTTCATTGAAAAATATAGAGGAAAATTTATATTGATCTTGAAAAATTTAATTTTAAAGTGAATGAAAAACTTTTGAAGTTTGGGAAAAAAAAAAAAAAGAATTGCGAATTGCTCTAAATAGGAACTTTTTGATTTAAAAATACTTCTCATGTTTCATAAACATATAGACACTTTAACATACATTGTAGTTATTTCTTTAAAATAATGATATCCACCTCTGGTACGTCAGATATGTTGCAGATTTTGAGTTATGGAGGTTCTTGTTACAATTTGCCTATATTTTACCACCACAACTCTTGAAAGTCTTTAAGGGTGAAACATCTAGGGATACGCATACCCCTGCCATCCACTTGACACTAAAGTGAAGCTACCATCAACATGCATATTTATTGCTCCAGTTTTCGGATATAAACCGGTTTCTCTTGATGGACACGCAATAAAATTTCTGATTTTATTTACTGAATTCTAAACTTTATTCGCCCCTGGAACTTTGTTTATTGTTTTTATTTTAAATTCGGGCGTTAATAAAGATTAAAATTTCAAATTCATGCTTTATTTAAGATGCACCAGGCTAGGGGTGCATTATGATAACGCATGAATTTGAAATTTTAAACTTTATTTGCATTACCATTTTAATCTTTTGTACCATTACTTCCCTTGAAGGTATGTTAGTCCAGTTACTAGATACAATGTACCTTACAAAAAAAAAGGGTTGAAAGTTTTTTTTTTTTTTTTTTTTTTAGAGGGCGAGAAGGGGTGATTTGTTTATACTGTTTCCAACATTAAAAAATCAACCAATCGAACATGGCATATCTGAGTGGAACTTTTAGGTCCGAAAAACTACAACCATATTCCTTCTCTTTTCCGAATAAACTCAGGAATAGTCGGCTCTAGAGATCCTCCCCCCCTCCCCCAATTAGTGTTTTACCCTCCCCAATAAGTGTGTAGGATTAAGTTTCCTACAATTTTTATTATTACAATGTCCTAAAATTTTTATTATTACTATTTCCTACAATTTTTATATTCTGTTATAGTAATAGTTGGGGCCTGATGATACCATAAAGGTACCCTAAGATATAAAAATCTCACCACAGGGAGAGACTGCGAACCTATACTCACAGGAGTTGTTTGCCTCCAAAAGTTACGAACAGCTAGATACCAGAAAATCTCCCTGCTTCCTTCAAAGGAATTGCACATCAATCTTCATAGTGTGCTGCTTCCCTTGAGCCGATGACTACATAGACACATGTGTAAGTGGCATTATATTTGAGAGACCCACATGGCCCGCAGTAGTTGAAATTATTACTGGAAAGATTTGGGCTGATAGACCATTTGGCAGCACTGTTCTGAGGTGCTAAGACACATATTTTTGTATTATTATTATTATTGCAATATATCTATATATATTGTGACAACTGATTAATGCTTATTAGATATTATTTGTACTAATATAATGTTAATTGTATGAGGTATTTTAAGTATTTAAATTGTAAATATTAATAAATACAGGGTGATTATAATTAAAGTTTCACTTTCAAAATGCTGTAAAAAAAACACTCGTCGCAATGCGTTCAAATTTGAACTGAAGATACTTAAAGAAGGAGGAAATGGTATGGCATCAAAAAAGTTCCATAATAGATGGTATTGATAGATGGCGCTGTAAGCAGTATAAAGAAAGTGAATTCGGCTGCCAGTGTTATTTGGAATAGATATGACAACGTATTTGGCATGAATTGCACATTAAACCAACTGTAGTGCTCAATGTGCTTGATTGTTTTGGTATTTTTGACGGAAAAATGACTTTCAAGTCATTCAACAGTTGTGACACTGTTAGCGGAAAGCCCATCCACCACTTCAAGGTCATACCCAATTGGATGGGAAAAATCGGGAAACTTGTTTTGATACCATATCGTTTCCAACTTCTTCAAGTACCTTCAGTTCAAATTTGAACTCATTGTGACGAGTGTTTTTTAATAGCATTTTGAAAGTGAAACTTTAATTATAATTACCATATACTTATGTTTATATTTAAAATCATGAAATTTGCTTTGGATTTATCGCATGTGTATGTGTTTCCTTCTCTAACATGCATAAGTATCTGAAGGCATTCGAATCTGCAAGCTCATTTTGGGGTATGGTTTATTACGGATTTTAAGGTGTATTATTGAAAGGGTTATTGCATATTTTTAGAGTTTACAAAGTGTTTGGGGATTCCATCTAGTGTGTTCTTTCTAGATTCGAGTTATCGTTATACGAGTTTAAAACTTAAAATCCTATAAAACACCACAATTTTTTCTGTTCTGTTTACATTAAGACTAAATCGCAAAATATCCTTACAAAACAGAAAAATTCCTTACTCTTGTTTCTACTTTACATCACTAACAAAACACAACGGAAAAACAAAAAAAAAAAAAACATACAGCTTATTACCAGAGAAAAAAACCTTCCACCTGCGTTCACAGAGCGTAAAAAGGAGTGCATCTCCGCAGAAAATAACTAATATCCCCGGAGACCGCAGCCGAAGCAAAATATTGACACAAAACAACGCCCCCGGCAGGGCGTCATCTCTCTTCTCCCGGCCCCGCTTTCTAATGAGCGGCCGGAAAAGAGGGTCAACGAGCCCGCACCACTGACAGCACACTGATGAAATGCACTTGTCTTCGATGTGCGCAATAAAAGAAGGCACGATTGCCATTATGTCATCGCGCAGATTAATAGGGTAGTGTGGTTTGCGCAACAACGATAGCCAACTGCGCCGTTATTGGACGATATTATCAGCAGTAAATGACGGCCTATTCTTTTTTTCATTGAGTAAAGAGATAATTAGAGACGCATTTAAGCAGACACGGTCTCATCCTGTTGGAATAGCATGATGCTTATACCTAGTAAAAGAAGAGCATGATTTAGACATCCATTACAAGATAAGAAGTATTTGTGTTTTTAATATAAATAGGATTTTATTCCTATATAAAATTATCCTTATCAAGGTCGATGGAACACTTGATAGTGCTCTTAATGGATATCACCTTTTCCTCATCCTAGAAGAAAACGCGATATCCTCGTTGCCCATCAGTGGTCTATTCACGGTATACATATGTGAAATACGAGGTCCACCGACGTTCAACCAATATATACATATTGAAATGATTTGGAACAAGAAGATAAGTACTTCTTATCTTGAAATAGATAACGAAATTAGGTTTTTAATATAAATAGAATTTTACTGCTATATAAAATTATCATTTTCGAGGTCGGTGGAACATTTGGCCGTACCCTTAATGGGTCTCCACCTTTTCCTTATTCTAGAAGAAAATACTCTACCCTCATTGCCCATCAGTGGCCTATTCATGGTATATATATGTAAAATATGGGGTCTAATGTTTAAACAATATATATATATATATGTTTGTAGTCGTTCAGAATCTCCTTTAAACCGTAGGTCCCTGCCCCCCTGTTGGGCGTAGGGCTGAAAACTCCACCCTGTAAAAAAAGAAACCTTATCATGTCTCAAATCTGCTAATAGGCAGATGGTCTTGGTCCACTATGGGCTGCCATGTCAGGGAGTTATATACATAATCAACAATTAAAGTATTGTCTATAGTCTTTTCTGCCAATCAATAATATATTTACTAGCCGATCTGCCCGACTCTTGTCTCAGTGGAGCATTAGGGAGGAGGATACATCCGCTGGTGGCTTTGTTGTAGACATTGTTTCAGAAAATGAGGAGATTCGATGGCATTTGGGATGTTCACCATCTTGCCTTGTCAGTCGAACTGCTTGGTGTTGCTTTTTCGTGTTTTCTCTCTACGGGTGCTCCATCACAACAGAAACCCTCCTTCCATGAGATCACATGGGTTTTTGGACATGGCCTAGATGTTGCTGACTACCAACTGGGATCTGGGAAAAAAATCTTACCCGAACTTGTGATATCTTTGAATATAACTTTTTCATAATTTTTAATCTAGAAAATTAATCGCCCTTAACTAACTAATAATTCTAACACATACTATATAAGAAGAGTGCAGAATATTCTTACTTATAAGACGCTGGTGATTCCAAGCTTTGGTGAAGTTAAGTATTTCTTACTTATGTATATTTGAATAAACATATACTAATGGTGCAAAATAATTCGGAGAAAGTCTTAATATATTGATAATTCACTAAAAACTCTATCATTCGAGAATCTAGAAAGCTTAATAAAAACTTCTTTTACAAAATAGCACAATGGCTTGGCAATGTGTTACCATCGTGAATGAATGCAGTTTTAACATAGCAGAAAATTTTAAAATATAAAACACCCTAAAAGGTACTGAAAATAAAAGAAAAGAATTCTGGCAAAACTCGATGAAATGGCTTCAGCAGAGTGCATAACATTGCATAATTTCACAAAAAAAAATAATATAATTATAAAAAAATAATTTTTTTATGTATTTTTGGTTACAGAACACAAAAAAAAGAATTTAAAGAAGAAAATTATTCTTTAAATTTCAAAAGTTATTAAACACAAACATACATAAATATGTTATTTTATATATATGATAGGCAGTGCCTCAAAAAATAGTGTAATCCTCATTAGGAACCTGCTACTCAGAGTGATTGGCCCTCGATGCCACAGGTTTCGGATTCGAGTCCCATCGGTACCGTGGATGTTGGTAGCGATTCGGAATCCGTTTTACACAGTAGGTCTCTATCTAATATGACTGTTGGGCTTAAAATTGACAACCCTATCCTGTAAAAAGAAACCAACCCCTGTCTCGAATTCTTCCATATTGGCCCCTCACTCCAGGGTGTTAGTTATATTTATATATAATCAACAGTTAAAGTATTGCATATCAATCAATAATATTCACTAGCCGATCTTGTGATATTTTTGAATGTAATTGTTTTAAAACTTATAAACTAGAAAATTGATCACTCTTAACTAGCTACACTTACAAGAAGAGTGCAGAATAGTCTTTAATATGTTACCCTTGCAATAGTGCAATATAAATTCGGAGAAATAGTCTTAACATAAAGATAATTAACGAAGAATTTCATTCGAGATCATTATAAAGCTTAATATAATTTTTTTTACAAAATAACACTTAGACCTGGCAATTAGGGATTGCAACCGGTATACCGGGATACCGAATACCGGTATCTTGAGCCATTTGTAAAATTTTGTAATACCGGTATTCACAATTTTAAATACCGTTTTTTCGGTATTTACTAGAAATTTAGAATTCTTATCTGTGAATGAATTTTTAACAGTGAAATTCTTATTCTTATCTATGAATTCTTATTTAGAGTTCTTATCTGAAAACTAGAAATTCTTATCTGTGAAAACAAGGTTGTAGCTGTGAAGAAAGTGTGTAATATTTCGATATTTTTAAATTGGTGAGTTTGTTATCGTTATTTGCATATCATACTTTAGAGTTCAAAATATTTTTCAGATTTATTATATATATATATATATATATATATTCATAAATAAAACACCTTAATTAATGAATAATTGAATAAATTTAAAGAACATAAATAATCAGTTGATAATACTTCGGTTTGGTTTCATTATTTATATGATGAAAAAAATATGGTGGCACAATGTAAAAATGCTCAGGTGTTATTGAAGTACAAGCGGACTCCATACACATTTAAAAACGAAACATGATACAAATGTGTTAAAGAGGAAAGAATGCAATTGCGATGAAGATACAAACTTAGGTACAGTTTGTAAATCCAAGCCATCAGGGCTTTTAGATTATTTTTAACAAAAAAAGATAATTTGAATGAAATTATAAGTAAAATGACAGCATTAGATGGCTTGCCATATCGAGATCCAGAGCGTTTTCGACAGCTGGTAACTTTTGCACATAATTACGTTCCAGACTTAATGATAGTACAATTGATGCATTATGTGTTTTTAAGACCACATTTCAAAAATTTTTAATAGTACCACAGACTGAATAGTGATATTTACACTTTTCTGTGATTTAAATAAATAATATGTTCCTTTACTTTTTTGTGATCTTTATTTTTAATTTCCAATGGCAGATTATGAACAGTTACAGCAAAAAAAAAAAAAAGAACAACGAAAAAAAAAACAGATAATACAACAAAACATGCTGAAACAGAGTTCATTAATCAAACAATAATGTCAAGTTGCAGATCTTTTAGCCACTAAAAGTGTTACCAGGTGCACCACGGGGAGGTAGATCTTCTGCGCACCCGTGATCTTTATATACTGTTATAATTTAAAATATATTCTCTCTTTTTGTGATATTTACATTCTCTAATAAAACTGGCAAATAAAACAAAAAAAAAAAACGCCTGTGTTTTTCTTCCTTTTCCTAAAATTTCTACTACCGGTATTAAAACCGGTATCCCGATATTAAGATCTAAAAAATACCGAATACCGGTATTGAACTTTTTTGGTCCGATATTGCAATCCCTACTGGCAATGATTTACCCTCGCCAATAAATGCAATTTTAATATAGCAGCAAAATTAAAATATAAAACACCTTAAAAGGTATCGAAAATAAAAGAAAACAAATTCCGGCAAAACTCGATGAAATTGCTTCAGCAGAGAACAGTATTTTATATTATTGCTCAATAAAAATAAAATGTGTATTCATTCATTTAGTTAAATCATCAATTTATGTAAAATGTTTTATATTATTTGCGGTTTAATAAAGGAAAATCAATAAAATTTTAAATATTAGGGACTTTAAATAAATTTGAAACTAAAACAATATCCATTAAATGTTAACTTTTAATTTATTTCAAATGTCAAATTTTAATTTATTTTATTTTAAAAAAATATCCTTCCTCGTATTTATTTTAAATTAATCACAGATGTATCAGAAAGAAAACAAAAAGGAACAACACAAATATTTAATTCCTTCTGCTATTGCAAAACTTGAATTAACACCATAAATAAAAAGAATTCAAAATGTAAAAAACAATTTTTTTTTTTTAATTAATGTTCAAAGAAAACCAAAAAAAGATAATAAAAAAATTTAAATTTTACATTATATTTTTTTCAGAAACAAATAAAATGTTTTAATAATGCTCACTCAAATATTTACGATAATCAAAATTGTATCAAAAAAAATAATATAAACAAACAAGCAACTGTAACTGCAAAATAAATTAAAATTGGATTACAAATAAAAAATAATTTACAATGTAAATAAATATAAAAATAGTGTATGGTTTCAGTAGCCTACTTTAAAAAAAAATCAATTTCGGTTTTAATTTATAAGGACATTAAATAAATTTTTTTGAAAAAAAGTTAAGTAAATTCATAAAAAGAAGTTTAAAAAAAACACAATAACAAAAAATTATAATGTTTACCATTTTAATTTCTAGGAAATTACTTCAATTTAATAAAAAGCAATTTTAAATCACGTTCACCCAGTTTTTTTTAGTGAAATATTTATTAATGATTAAAAATCAAATAAAAAGTATTAAATACGAATTAAAAAAGCATAAAAAAATTATGTCAGTTTCCATTCGTATTTTTTCTCTGACAATTCTGAAACTAATTTTAAAAACAAATTAAAATTTTAATAATAATAATAATAATAAATAAAATAAAAATTTAAATAAAATAAAAAAACTAATTAAAATAAAAAAATAAAAAAAAAATTATAAATTAATTAATAAAATAAATAAAATTTTTTGCAATAAAAATATTTTTTTTTTTGTTTTTTCATCACATAGCAGGTAAAAAAAATATGTATTTAAAAAAGAAAATACTTCTTTTAAATTTTAAAAGTTATTACACACAAACACACATAAATCATTTTTTTTATACGTTATATGTAGTGCCTCAAAATTTCTTCATGGTCAGCTAGTGTAGCACAAATTTTTTTAAAAGATCTCAAAAAGCAACTTAATTTGTAGACACCCTCAAAAGATGAATCGTTCTTCTGATAATAATGAATTCATCTTTTCATAATGAATGATAAATGTTTAGTGTCTAGCGATGGACGAAACTGTCATTGATGAATGAATTAATTTTTTACAGAAATAAATTCCTTTTTTTTTAAAGAAAAATATCATAGGTATTAAATTTAGTAATTCTGTTTCATTTCTATCTTTAATAAAATTTTAAAATGAAGCTATAATCTTGAACTCAAAATTGATAAATCTTCTTTTCAAGAACGGGTTGCCTCTTACGTTAGAATTTTGGCTTTGCACGTATTTTTTTTTCGCCCGTTAGAATTTGAAACCGATAATGGGAGAGTGCGAAAGAGAAAAGGGAGTATGCGGAGTCGAGTGAAAAGTTCCAGGAAGGACGAAGAGTACAAAGACCCTTAAACGAACATGCTTTCAAGATGATTTTGTAAATATTTGTTATATAATTTTGTGTTATGTGTTGCAGTTGCGCAGTGCTGTCTTAGCAAATTTCAATCAATATGAAGCTAAGCTTCACTTATATTATTTAAAGAGATCATACAGTTATACCCAACACGGAATAAGATGAACAACACGGAAAACAACAAAACAACACGGAATAAGCCTCCGATAGAGATAAATGTTTAGTGTCTAGCGATGGACGAAACTGTCATTGATGAATGAATTAATTTTTTTACAGAAATAAATTCCTTTTTTTTTTTTTAAAGAAAAGTATCATGGGAGTTAAAGTTAATAAGTCTGTTTCATTTCTATCTTTAATAAAATTTTAAAATTAATATAAAATGGGGTGAATTTTTTAAGGAAAGAAGGATGGGGCAGATTACCTGTAACAAAAGAGCACTGATCACTCTTCTCCCAACCTTTTCAATCAATATTAACTCACTGAAATTATTTCTCAATGCGTGAATGCTACATGACAATTCTACATGGCGAACAAAGAATTAAAAAACAGAGGCTCAAGAAACTTTACACAAAATTTTTAGCCTATCAAATTATAACCTCCTTTCAAGAGCGATGGTCCAACTTTAATAACTTTGGAACCGATTGGGAAAAAAAGAGGCTCAGTAAAAGATCCATCAAAATAATTTTGCATTTCCACAAAATGCTATAAATACGCCTAAACGTCTCAATTCAATTCGAAATAGTTCAGTTTTATACGTTGAATCAAGATTACACGCTCCTTTCAATTATAGCAATTTTTCCATCTTTAATAAATGGTACATTCAAAAACAGAAGGATCCATCTTTTCCACAAAAAGCGCTATAGCTCTTACGTTTGAATATGGGCTTTGCAAGTGTTATATTGCCCATTAGACTTTGGAACCGGTAATGGGATAGAGCAGAGGTGTCCAAACTTTCCAGCCTTAGAGCCATACTGTTTACTCCAGTAAGTACCAAGGGCCAAAACCGCTTTAATTTTTCTGCCATTATCTATAATGGCAGAAAAATTAAAAACTCATTAATTAATCTATAGTACTACTTATGTGAAAAACATTCTCCAAAATGAAGTATACAAAGAATGTTTACAGATCTAAGTTAACCGATGAGCATCTTAAATCTCTTTTAATAATTGGTACAAGAAAAATTGATGCACAACTACAAACTATTGTCAGTGAAAATCACAATTACATAAATCTCATTTGTATTTTTTTAATAAGTGGATACCCTGCGATTTTATTTCCTTTAATTTAGCTTTTCCGTTCCTGAGGGATTTTCAGGATAACAATCATATGTTTGATTCAGAATATATACATCCCAAACATTGATATACATACATATGCGATATTCTTTACCCCAACATAACTACCGAGGGTAACCGCGGAATGTTCACTAGTTTATAATATTAAGAAGATTCATTTCAATTATTTGTTAGTTGTTATGCTTCAGTTAAATTTTCTGTGCATTATGCTTATCATTAAGCTTTACCTAGCAAGTCAATAAAATAGAATTATTATTATCATTCTGTATTTTTTGTTTATTATATCCAACTTATTACAGCAGCAATAAGCTATTGGCTGTCGCGGGCCGGATTGAGGACACTGGCGCCGCCGGATTTGGCCCCGGACCGTAGTTTGGAGACCCCTGGGTTAGAGAGAAAGAGAAAAGGGAGTGTGAAGAGTCGGGTGAAGTCAGATGGGTACAAAGACCCTTAAACGAACATGCTCTTAAGAGGAATTTATAAATAATTGTTTTTTATGTGCTATATGTTGCAGTTGTGCAGTGCAGTATTAGCAAATTTTAATAAATACGACAACTAAACGTCTCAATTCAATTCGAAATAATTCAGTTCTATACTGAAACAACACTGAATCAAGATTACACTGATATCCGGCCCTAACTTTTACTGCCCTTTCAAGTCAAAGTTTTTCCGGTTTAATTCAACTACACAGGAACTTTCAAAAGCACCTGTCTGATTTCAAATTGAAGTCTCTAATGAAATTTTCAAAAGGCTAGTTTTGTGTTCCCAATCCTCAGTTTTCATAATATAAAATTCATAGTTATCTAAGAACTTTTATATGATAATATACAGCAGATTCAGCGTATATCATCACATAAAAGTTCAAAAAGATAGATTAAAGACAGTGCATCAAAAAGGAGTAGGACTTCTACACTGCATCCAGATTAGGCCACAGCAATTTGGGTAAGAATCATAAAAGATGCCATCCAAGTTTTCATAGCCATTTATTGCTGTCTTAAGTAATAAATTTATTATAACCATTTATTACTGCCTTGACTATCCAGTCTACAAATATATATTGCCTCTCAATCGGCGAAGATACAAGGATTCTCATTTCAGCATTATATATTAGGTTTCGAAGCGGTAACCATCCTTTATATGTGTTAAATAAATAATTAATAGTGATTCACACACAATATTTTTTAAAACCACTCAATGGAATGTCAATAAAACCATTCAAAATCTTAAATAAATTACCATGAGACTGAATTAACCTTAAACTTGAAGTAGATGAGATCTCTTTAACATTGTTAGATTAATTCGACAACTCCATTAACAGTAAAGTATAAACATCCCATAATCGTGATCAGCTATAGATTACCGCCCCATTATCATTATGCGTTCTTTGTATATGAATCCTATCAGCTAATGGAGGGCGC
The DNA here is from genome assembly GCA_021605095.1 of Caerostris extrusa. Lineage (NCBI taxonomy): Eukaryota > Metazoa > Arthropoda > Arachnida > Araneae > Araneidae > Caerostris > Caerostris extrusa. The sequence goes on along the minus strand of BPLR01003667.1, from coordinate 17,880 downwards.
ACAGAAGGTTAATTGAAGGCGTCTCTAATTTCATCCCGACGAAGGCGACGGAATGGAGTTGAGTCTCATCTGACAACCTCAATGAAGAGGTTGTGTCATCTCAAATAACCTCTCGAGCGGATAATGGAGGCAGTTTTCCGACAGCGCTTCTCCCGTCTCGTTTTGGTTGTGTAAACGTATGTTCTAGAAAGCTTCGACATTCAGGTGCATTTGCTTTAAGAAGCTTTACAGTGGCTCAGACGGTAGGTACATGTCAATTTATGGATGAAAGACAGTATAAACGATTGTTAATTGGGACAAATTTTTATCTAATTAATTTAGAAAATCTAATATACATATTTGAAGTAAACATTTGTCTGTATGATAGTGTTGTGATATGAATTTTAATATGCATTTCTATTTATTTTAAAAACTACAACAATGTGATGATCAATTTTTTTCGACCTTTCAATTAATTGTATTTTATTCGGTGCCAAAATGCTGTTAATTAAGTAAAAGTTTTATAATATTATAATAATATCAATTTATTACATCCATCTATAGAGATATCATGATAAATTTAGTGAATTTTGGAAACTTTCTGGTGTGTTGTTCTTTTGATTGGTCATATTGTGCACACGAGGATACAGACAGGGACCTATAATGGATTCCGTACAAGACTAACAAGCATCCATGCCATCGCCAGGATTCGAACTTGAAGCCTGTGATACTAACCAAGACTTGGCCATCAAGGCCGCCATCAGAGGGAGCAGGGCTGTTACACTGCACCCACATTAGACCATCGTAATTTAGATATATCAATCGTAACAAATGCCACCCGATGTTTCTCCGCCATTTCTCCCTGTCTTGAGTTCAATAGAGAGACTATCCAGTCTACAGATGTATCGTGTCTTTCATCGGCTCTGCATAGAGATAAGGATTTTCAGTTTAGCATTATATACGGTGTTTCAAAGCGATTAGCATGCATTCGGAAACACAATGCACCTTCCTCTATATGTGCCAAATAAATAATTAATAATGAATTACTCAAATCATTTTTAAACCACTCAATGGAATGTCGATAAAAGCATTCAAAAATCTTAAATAAATTACCATGAGACTCAATTAACCTTAAACTTGAAGAAGATTAGATCTCCTTAACATTGTTAGATTAATTCGACAACTCGCTCCATTAGCATCAAAGTATAAACATCCCATAATCGTGAGCAACTATAGATTACCGCCCCATTATCATAATGCGTTCTTTGAATATGGATCTTATCAGTTAATGGACTGACGGACAAAAGGTTAATTGAGCGCGCCTCTCCTTTCAACCCGAGGAAGGCGACGGAATGGAGTTGAGTCGCATCTGACAACCTCAATGAGGAGGTTGTGTCATCTCGAATAACCTCTCGAGCAGATAATGGAGGCAGTTTTCCGACAGCGCTTCTCCCCTCTCGTTTTGGCTGTGTAAAACGGATGTTCCGAAGCGGCATTCAGGTGCATTTACTTTAAGAAGCTTTGCAGTGGCTGAGACGGTAGGTATGTGTCAATCTACGGATGGAAGAGAGCTTAAACAACTGCCAACTGGTACTAATTTTAACTAACTAATCTGATAAATCTAATATACATATTTGAGGTAAACATTTGCCTTTATAATAGTGTTGTCATATGAATTTGTCTGTATAATATTGTGATTGTTTTTAATATGCATTTCTATTCAATTTAAAAACTTAAACAATGTTAAGATTATTCCCCACCTTTCGATCCATTATATTTAATTTGGTGTGGAAAAAATATTAATTCAGCAAAAGTTTTATAATATTATAAAATCAATTTACTACGTCCAACTACAGAGATATGAATATCGAGATAACACAATTGCCTAGAGCTCTGGCCTGTGGTGCTTCAGGTTCCTATCTGGCACAGGCATGGATGTTTTTGAGTGGTTCGGAATCCACGTCAAACTGTAGGTCAAGTCTGATTAGCCTAAAGTGTGCACAAATCACTGTAGAGCAACAAATCAAACAATAAAAATCGTATTTTGGAAATAATGATCGTATTTTGGATATTTAATTTTAATTTTTTTAGTATTTATTAATTTTATTAAACATCTACAGGCCTCGTATTCGCTCAAGAATACCTCGTGTCCCCACAGAATACCATTTATAATTACGTATACCACGAATAATTCATCGACCCCATTTGCCAGTCAAAAGTGGAAAACCTACAAAGTGCATTATTCAGTGCACATCCTCCCCCAGGTGAGAGTCTGTAGCCAAACTAATGCACCTGGATGCATTAGATACAAAAGACTATCCAGTCTGCATAAGTATTGAGCCTTTCATCGGCATAAACACGAGGATTCTCAGCTCAGCATTGTATAAAGAGTTTCTGAGCGATAACCATATATTCGGAAACACAATTCTCTATATGTGCTAAATAAATAATTAATAACGATTCGTTCACAATAATTTTTAAACCACTCAATCGAAAGTCGATGAAAGCATTCAAATTCTTAAATAAATTACCATGAGACTGAATTAACCTTAAACTTGAAGAAGATGAGATCTCCTTAACATTGTTAATATCCTTAACATCCCTCACTCCATTAACATTAAGGTATAAACTTGCCATAATCATGAGCAACTATAGATTACCGCCCCATTATCATAATGCGTTCTTTAGATATGAATCCTATCAGCTAATGGAGGGCGCACAAAAGGTTAATTAAACGCACAGCGGAGGTCTCCTTTCATCCCGAGGAAGCGACAGAATGGAGTTAAGCCGCATCTGACAACCTACAATGAGGAGGTTGTGTCATCTCAAATAGCCTCTCGAGCAGATAATGGAGACAGTTTTCCGACAACGCTTCTCCCGTCTTGTTTTGATCGTGTAAAGAGGATGTTGTGCAGCGGCAGTCAGGTGCATTTGATTTAAGAAGCTTTTCAGAGGTTGAGACGATAGGTATGTGTCAATTGATGGATAGAAGATAGTTGAAACTGCTGTTATCTGAGACTACCCAATTTGATAAACCTAATTTACATATTTAAGGTAAACATTAGTCTGTATTATAGTGGGATCATATGGGTTTTAATGTGCATTTTCTATTCATTGTAAAACCTACCATAATATAAGACAATTTTTTTTTCTTCTCTCAATCCATTATATTTTGTTTTGTGCCCAAAACTGCTAATTGAACAAACGTTTTATAATATTATAATAATATCAATTGATTATATCTATCTATAGAGATATGAATACTAAGATACCACAATAAATTGATCGTATTGTGGAAAATTTCTGAGTCCCGATTTTTAATTTTAATTTCTTAGTATTTATTTATTTCTCCGGTATAATTCAGCTATACAGTAAATTTCAAAAGCACCTGTCTGACTTCAAATCGAAGAGCCTCTAACGAGATTACCAAAATGCCAATTTTGTGTTCCCAGTTCTTAGTTTTCAAAATATAAAATTCAGAATTATACTAGAACTTTCATCTACTAATATGCAGCAGATTCATCATTAATGAGAATGCATCAAAGGGAGGAAGACTGCTACACTGCATCCACGTTAGGCCGCAGCAATTGAGATACTGCATAAATTCCTAACAGATGCTATCCAAGTTTTCGCAGCCATTTATTACTGTCTTGTGTCTGACAGAGAGACTATCCAATGTATAAATGTATCGTGCCTCTCAATCGGCAAAGACACAAAGGATTATCAGATCTGCTTTATATATGGGGTTTCGATGCGATAATCATACTTTATATGTGCCAAATAAATAATCAATAATGATTCACTCACACTAATTTTTAAACCACTCAATAGAATGGCGATTGAACCATTCAAAGTCTTAATAAAATACCATGAGACTGAAATAACCTTAAACTTGAAGAAGATGCGATGTCCTTAACATTGTTAGATTAATTCGACAACTCGCTCCATTAACATCAAAGTATAAACATCCCATAATCATGAGGAGCAACTACAGATTACCGCCCCATTATCATAATGCGTTCTTTGAATATGAATCCTATCAGTTAATGGACAAAAGGTTAATTGAACGCGCCGCGGAGGCCTCCTTTCATCCCGAGGAAGGGCGACAGAAGGGAGTTGAGTCGCATCTGACAACCTCAGTGAGGAGGTTGTGTGATCTCAAATAACCTCCCAAGCAGATAATGGGGCAGTTTTCCGACAATGCTTCTCGTCTGGTTTTGGTTGTGTAAAACGGATATTCCGAAGCCCTTCGGCATTCAGGTGCATTTGCTTTAAGGAGCTTTCCAGGGGCTGAGACGGTAGGTGAGTGTCAATTTATAGATGGAAGATAGTTTGAACTACTGTTAACTGAGACCAAAGCGATACCATGCTTTATATGTGCCAAATAAGTAATTAATAATGATTCGTTCACGATAATTTTTAAACCATTCAATGGGATTTTATTTATAAATTTATAAAATTTAATTGAAGTTAAGCATTTGTCTGTATAATAGTGATGTCATATGAGTTTTTAATGTGCATTTTCAATTCGTTTTAAGAACTAAAACAATGGAAATAACTAGTTTTATCCCTTTTCAATCCTTATATTTCATTTGGTACCAAAAACATTTTAATTGAAAGAAAGTCTTTTAATATTATAGTAATATTAATATATTACATCCAACTATATAGATATGAATACTGAGATATCACAATCCTGATTTTTAATCTTCATTTTATTATTATTTATTTACGTTGTTAAACTTATTTATGTTGTTTATTATCCGTGAGCCTCGTGTCCTAGTGTCGTGTTATTTGTGTTAAGTATAACACGAATAACCCATTGAGGGAGTGATATTATCTTCTGAGAGTATTTTTAGAGAACATTTTTCACCCCATTAGAAGCGAGAAAAATCCAGAAAGTGCTTACCCATTTGCCAGCCAGAAAGGAGAAAACTTAGGTAAAGCTCACTAGGCAGACTGGTTATCTGTACAAGGTGCTTTATACAGTTAAACCTATTTTTATGCTGTCTTTTATTGGGCGATATATATAACAAATTTCATAAAAATACATATTAAGCATAAAAATTCATTCAAAAACGTATTTAAAAAAGAAAACAATAGATGGCAGTCAAAATAACATGAAAATTTAAAAAAAAATCCAACAGTTGACCTATTTCTATTACACCATCCTATTACCACGAATCTTATTAGATGGAAGATAGTGCTACATCGTGAGTTTTGGATTTCCTTATTTTCTATACGGGACTTTTTTTTTTTTTTTTTTTATGCGGTCCCTATTTACTGCATAAATTTTTTTTAATGTATTGCACACAATATATTTTATAGTTAATTGATGAAGTTTCAGGATATTTTTTATGCGATTTCTTTTATGCTGTCCCTCTTCCCCTCACAAAGGGGTGATCACGCCAATTATAACTGCATGTTAGCTGTCCTCGTTACAATTGAGCCACGAGTCGGGATTTAATGTTTATAAAGAATTTTTTTCTGACAAAATTTACCAAAGGAAATTATAGTGTTTGTGAATAGTGATTACACATTCTTTGAGCTTTCCTATTTTGGAAATAAATTTAATATGATGCGCAATTACTTCAAAAAGTTTTCAGTGTTTAAGATAGTAATGTACGTCAATAATTAGAATAAGATGCATGCTTTGTTAAATATATTATTAAGATAATAATTGTATTACATCGATATAAAAAAAAGCATATAATACAAAACATATTTGAAATTGTATTTTTCTGTTCAAATAAAACATTCCGATTCATTTAATTGCAAACATAAAAAAATGAACAAATATTACTTAAATATGTAAGTGAATGAATAAATATTCATTTATTCATTTATATATATTAATATGAATGATTAAATATGACTTTATAATATACAGTGAATGTAGAAAGTATTCGTTCATCTTTTATTCGTATTTAAAAAATTCCAGATATTTCAATTCTTCAAAGTAAAGTTTTTAAATAAAAGGAACTTAACGAACTGCGATATGCATATAAATATTTATATGTATTTTACATTTTATTTTAACTGTAAGAAAATTGTGACATACTACGAATAAATTTTTCACATATTTAAAATTAAAAAAATCAAATGTGCTACCTATACTATAACAGTGTAAAAAATATTGGTACAGTGGAAATAATTAAAAAATTTTGTTACTAAATACTTACAATTAATACTCAATTATCTTTTGACTTTTAAAAATAGGCTTGCAGCTTTCAAGGCATGGGTTTAATCAAGGTATGAAGTAGTTGAGTCCGAAATTGCATTCATAAAGCAGAGTAATTTTAGATCACCATTTCTAGAAATGATCTTTATCTTATTTTTATTATTTAAAACATTCCACAAACGCTCAATAGAGTTGTTATCCCGTCGACCGTAGAGAAAATTGATAATATTTCAAAATGCTATGTAATCTAGTGTTTATATGCATGTTTAATATCATTAACAATAATTTACCGATTGAATCCCATTTTTACAGAATTAAGTTGCAAAATATTCTTTCACACATCAATGCACATATTATGAATCTTGATTCCGTCAATAATCCCGAAACTTTCTACATCAAAGGCACTCATACAACCCAAACATGTCAAAAATTACATCATACTTTATTATTGGAGGAAGATTCTTTGGATACATTTTTCTATTTGGTTTTATCCACACCTGTCTAGTTCCATCCGATCCAGTGGAAATAATTAACAAATTTTGTTACTAAATACTTGCAATTAATGCTCAATTATCTTTTGACTTTTAAAATAGGCTTGCAGCTTTTAAGGCATGGGTTTAATCAAGGTATGAAGTAATTGAGTCCGAAATTGCATTTATAATGCAGAGTAATGTTTAGATCAAAATTTCTAGAAATAGATCTTAATCTTATTCTGTTATTTAAAACATTCCACAAACGCTCAATAGTTATTATCCCGTCGACCGTAGAGAAAATTGATGATATTTCAAAATGCTATGTAATCTAGTGTTTATCTGCATGTTTAATATCATTAACAATAATTTACCGATTGAATCCCATTTTTACAGAATTAAGTTGCAAAATATTCTTTCACACATCAATGCACATATTATGAATCTTGATTCCGTCAATAATCCCGAAACTTTCTACATCAAATGCACTCATACAACCCAAACATGTCAAAATTACACCATACTTTATTATTGGAAGAAGATTCTTTGGATACATTTTTCTATTTGGTTTTATCCACACCTGTCTAGTTCCATCGGATCCCAAAAATGTTAAACTGTCTCTGAATACAGAATATAAGCTTTTCGTTCTTCTAAAATTCAGATTGATGAAGATTTAATTCAGATTGATATCGGTTTCCAAAATTTATATAGATGAATAACGTATTTCAGGGAGTACATTTATTTTTCTGTTAAAATTAAGTGTAATTTAAAATTCTTTTCGGTCACAAAATATTTTCTTGTAGCTACTCGGTCATGAAAACAAGATTATCTGCATACATTTCGTAATGCATATATATTGATTTACATGTTGATTTTCCAATGTTCTGAAGCTGAATCACAATTTTAGGAATATTAATTTTCGATTATTTTTTCAGTTGATAAACAATGATTCAACAGATGATTCGCTTCTGATCACGTAAGAATGTGTTAATAGCTGTTGCGCCGCCTTAGAAATGTTTTTTTTTTTTTTCAAGAAAACGACTTACTTTCACTAACGAATAGGATTGAAAACTGGAAATAAAACATGATGGGTATCATACTGATTACTCACTAAAATTAGGCCTTTTCTTATTTGACTACGAGACAGTGGATGATAGGCACTAGAAATAAAATTATTTCCTACTTGCCACACTACGCGATGGTGAATGATGCGTAGAAATGACAAAAATAATGAAAACAAATGGCATGCATTATTTTTTATAATACTTTATCACTAACAAATATTTAACATGAATATATTATAATTTGGTTTCAATGGCTATTGTTGCTGTAAACATTATTTTTAAACATTTTATTTATGGGTTATCTTCGCATCGCTGTTTTAACTAGACTCAGACTAGACTTTAACTAGACTCGGGTAACACATTTGCGATTTCATCAATTGTTAGATGCTTATTAGATTACATTTATTTGGGGGCGTGGAGGTCAAGCACTACTATCGTCTCTATAATTCGTGTTACAATATTTTTGTTTAATAACTGATAAAACTATAATTTCGAATTCACTTACCTTTATAACTAGCTTCTAACCTTTACTCTGTGGCAGTACCAGGACACACCTGAAATGTATTGTCGAATGAAGCGTAGACCAAAATGTTGAGGAGTAGCTCTTAGCGAGGAAACTGGCAACTGTGACATCACTCCACAACATGAATTGGCGCGTGTTTGGCTCTTTAACATTGAAGCCATGATGCGAGATTGGTAGCGAAATTGCTAAGTAAAGCTTAAAATACTCCAAATAGTTTAATTAATGACGGTATGACACAACGAGGTCTACCAATTAAAAAACAATTTTATCATCTTTTTGAAGCTGTAAAGTTCATTTCCCTTTTGGAAATAGAAATTTCCAAACATTCTCTCTAAATTTCTAAGAGCTACACTTCACGAACACAAATTTCAAAATTAGTTTTTATTTTAGTATATGCATCCGTATACTGGATACTGGTATATTGATTTACTTCAGTATACTAAACAGCATCTGTAATTGTTTATTGGTTTTCAATTTTAAAACCATAGTAAATACCGATAAAAATATATTTATTCACACATACGAATATTTTTTTCATTAGCGCAAGAGCGCCATAGTGGGCCAAGGCCATCTGCCTACTCTGGCAGATTTCTTCAAGACAGAAAATGTTTTCTTTTTACTGGGTAAGGTTCTCAGTCCTATGCCCAACTCTCTACAGTCTTATTAGACTGGAACTTTCGGTTTAAAGTAGATCCCGAAACACTACAAACATTCATGGCACCAACGAGCTCGAACCCGGTACCTGTCGCACCAAGTGTCATACGAATATTTTTTATGCCTTCAATGTTCATTCCTTTTATGTTTCTTTTAAATCTTCTGTTTGGAATTAAAAATATATAAATATTTTGAAATTTCATGCTTGTATAAATTCTGAAATTACTTATACTATTTCTATGAATTGTACCCAACAGGAAATAATAAAAATTAATTTAACATACTTAAAATTAATTAAAAAAATTAATTAAATAAAATTAATTAAATTAAAAATTTAATTTAATTATATACTGCCCTTATTACTTTCTGCGCCATATTTATTCCTGCAGAATGAAATGCCCTTTACAAGCAAGAATGAGTCTTTTTTGCAGCATTAAAAAATAACGTTTCACAAATTAAATATATAAAGAAGGATTATTTAGGCTTTGATAGATTGTAGTTTCTATTTAGAATAACCAAGAACGTATTTGTATTCACAATTAAATATTTCAAATAAGTAAATAACCATTTTTAAATAAGGATATTTGAATGAATCCATTTCAAAAACATTTTTTAATGGCGTACATATAAACATTTCGCCGAAGATACATTTATTTCATTAAAAGCGAGTTTGAAACACACTTATTAAATTTACTTGAGCCCGAATTCTCCATTTGAGCTTAAATATCAGCATTTAAGAAACTAATTCAATGCGGGTATCTGTTTAAATTCTCCATCAATTAGGTTGACTTGAATGGCACTAGAGCGAATCGATGTTGATAATTAAGTTTGTATAACACTCGATTCAACCTACGCACATTAGTAAAAATCGAAGCACTTAGTTATAAAAGCTGAATGAGGGAGAGCTCCCTTTCTTAGATGGATAAAAACCATGGATAGTAAGAAGCTATAGATGGGCCGTATTTATAAATTTATGGATGCTTTTATTAATTCTCGTAAAATCTTAAAAACGTAATTCTTTTTATTTGCTAAAAGGCTTGAACTCTAATGATTTTTTAATGGGATTAAGTGACTGATTACCTTAAAGTATTTTATCACTATCTTTAATTATTTGTTTATTAAATAAAGTGGAAGTTCTATACCAAGACTTTCATTATATTTATAATAAAAATTAATTTCTAATCAAAATAGTTTTATTGAATGCATGTTTTTCTTTTACTTCCTGCCAACTATGGGGTGAGCCAAGGCAGTCTGCTTACTGGCAGATTTCGAAACAGGGGATGTTTACTTTTTTCGGGGTAGGGTTATCATCCCTACGCTCAACGCTCTCCAGTCATGTTAGACGGTGATCTACGGCTCAAAGTGGATAAAGAACCCCTACAAACATCCATGGCACTACCGGAATTCAAACCCTAAGCACCGAGCGTCAAAGTGATATTCACTGGGCCATCAGCTCCCCCACTCACCCCATATTAGACCGGGACCCACTGTGTAATATAACTCGACTGGTACAAACATCTATGGCACCACTGAGAATCAAACCAGAAACCTATGGCACCGAGCACCAGACGAATATTTTTATGCTTTCAAATTTCACTTCTTTTTGATTTTTAAAGAGAATTTTTTTTTTTTTGAAATAAAAATTTATAAATATTTTGAAATTTCAAGTTTTAATAGATTTTGAAAGTTATAATTATTTCTATGAAATGTACCCAATAATAAAAGTTTTTTAAAATTATATATTGCCACTATTACTTTATACACTCATTGTTTATTCATTCCGGTAGAACAAAATTTTCTTTTACAAGCAAGAATGGGTCTTTTTTGAAGCTTTAAAAATTACATTTAACAAATTCATATATAATTATTTATGTTTCCATAGATTGTAGTTTCTATTTATAATGCTGTAGAACATACTCGCATTCACAAATAAATATAAAAATATAAAAAACCAGTAAATATTTCAAATAAGTAAACAACTATTTTTCAATAAGGATATTTGAATGAATCCATTTGAAAAACATTTTTCAATGGCGCACATATAAACATTCTTAACCTTTACCTAACATCCGTTTATTTCATTAAAGAGCAGATTTAAACACACTTATTAAATTTACTTGAACCCGAATTCGCTACTTGCGCTTAAATATCAGCATTTAAGAATTGAATTCAATGCGGGTATCTGTTCAAATTCCCCATCAATTAGGTTGACTCGAATGGTACTAGGGCGAATCGATGTTGATATAATTATATTTGTATAACACTTGATTCAACCTACGCACGCATCAGTAAAAATCGAAGCACTTAATTATAAGAGCTGAATTAGGGAGAGCTGCCTTTCTTAGATGGATAAAAACATGGATAGTAACGAGCTATAGATGGGCCGTATTTATAAATTTATGGATGCTTTTATTTAATCTCGTAAAATCTCAAAAACATATTTCTTTTTATTCACTAAAGGCTTGAGCTCTCATGATTTTTAATGGAATTAAATTGATTACCTTAAAGTATTTTATCATTCGCTTTAATTATCTGTTTTTTTTTAAATATAGATGCCAAGATTTCCATTTTATTTATAAAAATCATTAATTTATAATCAAAATATTTGTATTGAATGCATGTTTTTTTGTACTTCCTGTAAAACTGTCCATTTAATAAAAGAATTATTGTGAAAAAATAAAAAGCTTACCTATAAAATCTGCTATTGATCCTTAATAAATATTTTACTTAATTTTAAGTTAAACATATTTTTTGTCATTTATTTAAGTAATTCTCTTCTTCTATTTTGTATGGTGTTTTTAATCAGTAAAGTCATTATACGCAACTGTTTTCATTTTATTTGACTTGTCACTCTTCTTTTCATTTTTTGCACATCTTGAGTTAATTAGACCGGAGCTACAAATTAATGTTGATTCCGAACTACTACAAACATCTATGGTACCATCGGGATACTAACCCGAAATCTATGGCACCAGGTGTCATAGATGTTTGCCAGGTGTGTTCTATTCTTTTTATGGGTTTTTTTTTTTTTTAATTTTTGTTTTGAAATAAAAATGCATACATATATTAAAATTTCAAGTTAGAGCTTTTTTAAACTTCTTATTTCTATGGAATGTACCCAATATTAAATAATAAAACGTTTTATTTTAATTATATATTGCCCTATTATTTCATAAACACAGTTTATACTCATACTCATTCCAGCAGAATAAAATGTTCTTTTACAAGCAAGAATGAGTTGTTTTTGAAGCATTAAAATTAACATTTCCCAATTTACATATATAGAGTGATCATTTATGTTTTGATAGATTGCAATTTCTTTTATAATAACCATGAACGCATTTGCATTCACAAATAAATATAAAAATATAAAACCAATAAATATTTCAAATAAATAAATAACCATTTTAAATAAGGATATTTGAATGAATCCAATTCAAAAACATTTTTTAATGGTTCACATATAAACATTCTTAACCTTCCCCGAAGATTCATTCATTTCATTAAAAGCGGATTTTAAATACACTTATTAAATTTACTTGAACCCGAATTCGCCATTTGCGCTTAAATATCAGCATTTAAGAAATCAATTCAATGTGGGTATCCGTTCAATTAAGTTGACTTGAATGGTACTAGAGCGAATCGATGTCGATAATTATGTTTGTATAACTCTGGATTCAACCTACGCAGGCATTAGTAAAAATCGAAGCACTCAGTCATAGAAGCTGAATTGGGTAGAGCTCCCTTTCTTAGATGGATAAAAACACGGGGAGTAACAAGCTAGATGGGCTTTTTATGGATGCTTTTATTTATTCTCGTAAAATCTTAAAAACGTGTTTCTTTTTATTCGCTAAAGGCTTCAACTTTAATGATTTTTAATGGAACTAAATGACTGGTTATCTGAAAGTAACCAGTTTATCATTCGTTTTAATTATTTGTTTTTTAAATAATATGGAAGATATTTGCCAAGACTATCATTATTAATTTTTGATCAAAATATTGTTATTTAATGCATGTTTTTCTTTTACTTCATGCAAACTATTCAATTAAGAGCTTCATGCAAACTTTTTGAATTCAAGTTTTATAGAGAAATCAATAAAACTTACCTCTAAAATTTTTATTGACCCTTAATAAATATTTCTTCGTTTTCATTGGCCCAAAAGCCCCATGGCGGGCCAAAGCCATCTTCTTACTGGCAGATTTCGAGAAAGGAGATATAATCTATTTTTAGGGTGTGGATTTGTCAGCCCTACACTCAACGCTCTGCAGTCATGTTAGACCATTATCTATGGCTTAAAGTAGATTCCGAATGACTACAAATATCCACGGCACCACCGGTATTCGAACCCGAAACATTGAGTTCCAGAGTGCTATATATCAGCCCCAAGCCCTTTCCAGTCGTATTAGACCGAGACCCACGGTGTAATATGACTCGACTCGTACAAACGCCCATGGCACCGCCGAGAATCGAACTCGAATTCTTCTGTACCAAGCGGGAGACAAATATTTTTTATAACTTCAAATTTCATCATTTTAGGAATTTTAAATTTTTGTTTTGAAATAAAATGTATAAATATTTTGAAATTTCAAGTTTCAATCGTTTTTTTAATTTCTTATAGTTATTTCTATGATATGTACCCAATATTAAATAATAAAAAACGTGTTTTTTTAATTATAGATTGCCCCTATTACTTTTTAAACTCACTGTATATTCAATCCTGCAGAATAATATTTTCTTTTCCAAGCAAGAATGAGTCTTTTTTGAAGCATTAAAAACAACGTTTCACAAATTAAATATAAAAAAAAAAGGATCATTTATATTTTGACAGATGGTAGTTTTTATTTATAATGCAGAAGAACGCATTTACATTCACAAATAAATATAAAAATATAAGACCAATGAATATTTGAAATAAGTAAATAACCATTTTTAAATAAGGATATTTGAATGGATCCATTTCAAAAATTTTTTAATGGCGCACATATAAACATTCTTAACCTTTCCCGAAGATCCAATTACTTCATTAAAAGCGGATTTTGAACACACTTATTAAATTTACTTGAAACCGAATTCTCTATTCGCGCTTAAATATCAGCATTTAAGAAGTTGATTCAATGCGGATGTCCGTTCAAATTTTCCATCATTTAGGTTGACTTGAATGGTACTAGAGAGAATCGATGTTGATAATTATATTTGTATAACACCTCGATTCAACCTACGCGCGCATTAGTAAAAATCGAAGCACTCAGTTATAGAAGCTGAATGAGGGAGAGCTCCCTTTCTTCGATGGATAAAAACATGGATACTAACAAGCTATAGATGGACCGTATTTATAAATTTATTCATGCTTTTATTTATCCTCGCAAAATCTTAGAAAGATTTTTTTATTCACTAAAGGCTTCAATTCGAATGATTTTTAATGGAATTAAATGACTGATTATCTTAAAGTATTTTATCATTCGCTTTAATTAACTATTTTTTAAAGAATATGGACGGTATATGCCAAGACTTCCATTATTAGTTTCTAATCAAAATATTGTTATTCAATGCATGCTTTTCTTTTACTTCCTGCAAACTATTCAGTTAATTAAAGAATTATTGTGAGAGAAACAAATTCCTATATAATTTGTTATTGAGACTCAATAAATATTTTACTTAATTTTAAATTAAATATATTCCTTGTTATTAATTTATATAAATTTTTTTCCTGTATTTTTGTATGGTATTTTTGATCAGTAAACTCATTTTACGCAACTGTTTCCATTTTGTTTGATTTATTACTCTACGTCCATTTTTTTGCACACTTTGAACTGATTAGACAGAGACGTAAGTTTTAAAGTGTATTTGGAACCACTACAAATACCAATGGCACCACTGGGATTCGAACCCCAAACCTGTGGCACCAAGTGCCTACAAATAGTTTTATGCCTTCAAATATCATTAATTGTGTTTTTTAAAAATCTTTTTGTTTTGAAATACAAATGTATAAATATTTTGAAATTTCAAGCTTAAATAGTTTTTGAAACTTCTTATAACTATTTCTATGAAATGTACCTAATATTAAATAATAAAACCTTTTTGTAATTATATATTACCCCTATTACATTATTCTTTGTATATTCATTCAGTAGAATAAAAATTTTCTTTTACAAGGAAGAACCTTAAGTCATTTTTGTAGCATTAAAAATAACATTTCACAAATTACAAAGAAAGATTATTTATGTTTCGATAGATTGCAGTTTCTATTTATAATGCGGAAGAACGCATTTGCATTCACAAATAAATATAAAAATATAAGACCAATAAATATTTCAAATACGTAAATAATCTTTTTTAAATAAGGATATTTGAAGGAATTCATTTTAATAATTTTTTTTAATAGTACACATAGTATTAACATTCTTAACCTTCCCCGAAGATCCATTTATTTCATTAAAAGCAGATTTTAAACACACTTATTAAATTGACTTGAACCCGAAATCGCTATTTGCGCTAAATACCAACATTTAAGAATCTAATTCAGTGCGGGTATCCTCAAATTCTCCATCAATTAGGTTGACTTGAATGGCACTAGAGCGAATCGATGTTGATGATTATATTTGTATAACACTCAATTCAACCTACGCACGCATTAGTAAAAATCGAAGCACTTAGTTACAGAAGCTGAATTGAGCAGAGTTCTCTTTTTTAGATGGATAAAAACATAGACAGTAGCAAGCTAGATGGGCCGTATTTATAAATTTATGGATGATTTAATTTATTCTCGTAAAATCTTAAAATATATCTCGTTAAAGGCTTCAACTCAAATGATTTTTAATGAATTAAATGGCTGATTATCTTAATGTATTTTATCATTCGCTTTAATTATCTGTTTTTTTTTAAATAATATGGAAGGTATATGTCAAGATTTCCATTTTATTTATAATAAAATTAATTTCTAATCAAAATATTTTTATTTAATGCATGATTTTCTTTTACTAGCTGAAACTATTCAGTTAATTAAAGTATTATTGTGAAAGAAATATAGCTTACTTATAAAATTTGTTATTGACCTTTAATAAATATTTTACTTAATTTTAAATTAAATATATTTATTGATATTTATTTAAATAATTTTCTTTCGTGTATTTTGTATGGTGTTTTTTAGTAAAGTCATTTTAAGCAACACTTTCCATTTCCTTTTATTTGTCACTCTACGTGAATTTTTTTGCATACAGAGCTAATAAGTCCGGAACCTACTGTTTAAATGTATTCCAACCACTGCAAACATCCCTAGGACTGCCGGGATTCGAACCCGAAACCTGTGACACCGAGCGACAGACGAATAATTTTATACCTTCAAATTTCATTCCTTTTGGTTTATTTATTTTTTTATTTTGAAATAAAAATGTATAAATATTTTGAAATTTCAAGTTTGAATATATTTTTAAATTACTTATAATTATTTTTATGAAATGTATCCAATATTAAATAATAAAAACTTTTTTTTAAATATATATTACCGCTGTTACTTTCCACACCATATTCATTCAAGCAAATAAAAATTTTCTTTTTACAAGGAAGAATGAGTCCTTTTTGAAAGCATTAAAAATAACATTTCACAAATTACATAAAAAAGAATTATTATGTTTTGATAGATTGTAAATTTCTATTTATAATAACCAAGAATGTATTGGCATTCACAAATTAATATAAAAATATAAGGATAATAAATATTTCAAATAAGTAAATGATCATTTTTAAATACTGATATTAGAATGAATCCATTTCAAAAATTTTTTATTTGTGCACATATAAACATTCTTAACCTTCCCCGAAGATCCATTTATTTCATTAAAAGAGGGTTTTAAACACACTTATTAAATTTACTTGAACCCGAATTCGCTGTTTGCACTTAAATATCACCATTTAAGAATTGAATTCAGTGCGGGTATCCGTTCGAATTCTCCATCAATCAGGTCGACTTGAATGGCATTCATGGCGAGCGAATCGATGTTGATAATTATATTTGTATGACACTCGATTCAACCTACGCACGCATTAGTAAAAATCGAAGCACTCAGTTATAAAAGCTGAATGAGGGAGAGCTCCCTTTCTTAGATGGATAAAAACGTGGAGAGTAACAAGTTAGATGGGCCGCAATTATAAATGTATGGATGCTTTTATTTATTCTCGTAAAATCTAAAAACGTATTTTTTTATTCACTAAAGGCTTCAACTCTAATGAACTTTTTAATGTAATTAAATGACTGATTATCTTAAAATATTTTTTCATTCGCTTTAATTATCTGTTTTTTATATAGTATGGGAAGCTTATATGCCGAAACTTTCATTATTTTTTATAATGAAATTGATTTCTAATCAAAATATTTTTATTGAATGCATGGTTTTCTACTTCCTGCAAACTGTTCAATTTATAAAAGGTTTATTGTGAAAGGAAATTAAGCTTACTTATAAAATTTGTTGTTGATCCTTAATAAATATTTTAATTAAATTTAAATGAAATATATTTCCCTTATTTATTTATTTAAATAACTTTCTTTCGTGTATTTTTTATCGTTAAATTCATTTTATACAACTGTTTCCATTTTGTTTGTCACTCTACATTCCTTTTCTGCATACTTTGAGCTAATTAACCTGAAGCTTGAATTACCAAAGTCCAGAGCGCTAACCAATTGTCCATTACTCCGCCTCCATTGTGAAGTTTTCAGATTATGGAAATCTGAACTGGGGCCACTGGAATGTCAGATAACCAGGGTGCACCACGAAGAGGTGGGCTATACTTTACCATCATTTTGGCACCACAAACTTTAGTGAATAGCCCCAGAGATGGTATTTGTGGACTTCACCTTTTTTTCCTTTCTCCTCGAGCAAAACAGGTCGGCATTCTGCTCTATAAATAATCATGTCCATCTCCATCGTAGACTACTCGACTTTCCAATTTCGGAAACTCAATCCATCATCGTTGAAAGCAAGGAAATTCGATAAAAACTGTGATAGAATGTAGGT
>BPLR01003666.1:0-56687 GCA_021605095.1 Caerostris extrusa | reverse complement strand
TGTCTATTAGTTACCATAGTACCATTGTGAATTTTAAAATTTTGTTGATTCTATCTATGAGAGAAATAATTGTTTCACCCGTAGAAATATTCAATATACTTTAAAAACATTTGCAACATACTATGGCTCCCATGGTACGCATTCAGACATTTTGAAGGGCTTTCAATTTCATATGCGTATGTTATCTATTTAGTTTTTTGGAGAATTAGTAAGAAATTTTTTTCATAATTCGTTGTGTATGTGACTTAAATAACCTATATAAATTTTGATCAAATTAATTAATTCAACAAAAAAAACATCCATGTTTAAAGCAGAAATTTCTCCATTTTGTTTTAAATTTGAACTGAAATTAAGAGAATGATCAAGGGAAATTTAGGCCAACTAATTCCAGGAATGCAATAAGTTTGTTTGAATAGTTATTCGTAAACTCCAAATGTCACCTTTTGTTGTTGATGTTGTTCCCCTTGAAGAGTACAAGAGAATCAAATATCGTGGTGCTCCTTAATAATATTAGTTATGCTAATTACCAGCTTGGAGTACAAATCCTGCATCCTCCTTCAAAGGATGGTCCAGGCAATGCATGGTGGCTGCAGCAGCTGGGCCATCAAAGACATGATGAGGAGTAAGCTCAACATCAGGAAAGTTGCCACCTTTTTTAGTATTTTTACTGCATCAGCAGAAATATTCATATTTTTGTGGTGCTTTTATCCTTAATCTTGCGAGAGCAATAGTTTTTTATGTCGACATTTAGTTCTGTAATTTGGTATTAGTTTTGATCTTGGGAGGAATGATAAGTTGAGATTTTGCCAAGGCATTTGAATCTGCAAAGGAAGTAGGAATAGAAGTCTGATATAGACCTCTGGCAATCTTCGCCAAAAAGAACAGCAATTTTATTAAATTCCAAATTCACATGAGTAGGGATCCACTCATTATAAGGTAAAAAGCATGGTTATGTGCGGCTAAAATTTCTAAAATAGCAATAATAAATATAGTTATTTACATTATACGTAAAATCAAATCTAATTACTTCATTGAATTTATACAAGTTAGCATTAAATTGGTCTGTATTATATAAAGCATAATAAATGTTCAATATAATGTATATATCAACAAAATATATACATTATATTGCTACATAAAAATATTTAATGTTACATTTTAGCCGTAAGTATTTTCTTTAACCTATTCAGTTTTGTATAAACTTAAAGGTTATTTATGTACAAATGCGTAATTGTCTTGCTAAATTTCATCGTGATAATTTTATCTTTAATTCACTATCTAGTGTATTTCCTAGCGAGGAAAAAAATTAGTTAAAGAAGACCAACTGTTGACAACAAATATAACAACACATTAAAGTAAATATTGCGTTATTTTTTTCTTATAGAAAAAAAGTCGCATCATATCATGATTATATAAATGACCACTGGGGAAAAAGTTAAAAATAATATGTATTGAGGAGATATTCCCAATGAATGTTTATGATTTATTGTTGAAATTCATTGTTGGTGTTTTTAAATAACGATCTAAAAAAATATTTTGTTATTAGTTTACTTACAAAAAACTAAAATCCCTTGAAAGTTGATAAGCTTAACTGTGACTGTGAATATATCACAACTTTTCAGTGATTAAATTATCAATTGAAACAGCAATATTGCGAATATAAAATAACAATAATAAATTTTTAAAAAATTTTATCAAAATGTACTAAAAAGAAAAAATAATTTTGATGCCAGCCCAAATGTCTTTCTTTGAAGAACATTTTCATGTAGCGGAGAAAAAATACACGGGGCTCATAAGTAAAATGTGTCTAATAATTATTGGATGTATAACAAACATGCAGAAAAAAACTAGAAGATGAAAATGACAGACATTTTAATGTCTTTAAGTATTTTTGTGAATTTATTCGCAAAAGTTTATAAGTTTCTATGCGATATATCTTGCTTGCTTATAGAACGTCTAAAACACACGTGCATTCAGGCTTATTTTCGTTACCTACAACAAAAAAAATGGTCTTTCTACTCAAACAATAAGTTTACTATGTGGTGAACTTATTAGCGCAAGAGAAAGGTTACGCAACCACAAATTGCACGGCTTTTATTTTATCCCAGAAAACGAGCGATAGAAAGCTTCATGAAATTGAGCTACCGAGGATAAAAAGTGGATGAAGACACAGCGATGAACACATTATTTGAATGTCAACGACGAATTGCTTCACGTTGAAGGTAACGAAACAAACTCGCCTTATAAGGTCGTAAACGATTCTTGATTTAATCAGTTTTAAATTCTTCGTACTGTTTAGGCTAACCTCTGTAATTAATCCTCTGTCTGTTAGTACATTGTTTGTTACTTTCTTTTTTGTTACTCGCTTGTTAGCATATTGTTTACTTTCTTTTTTTATTCGCTTGTTAGCATATTGTTTATTTTCTTTTTTATATTCGCTTGTTAGCATATTGTTTACTTTCTTTATTAGTATGTTGTTTGTTACATTTTTGTTACTCGTTTGTTTACTTTCTTTTGTTACTCCTTTGCTAGTCTATTTTTTGTTACTTTCTTTTTGTTACTCCTTTGTTAGTATATTTTTTGTTATTTTTCTTTTATTATATTTTTTGGTACTTTCTTTTGTTAGTATATTTGTTACTTTCTTTGTTACTCCTTTGTTAATATATTTTTTTGTTACTTTCTTTTTGTTACTAGCTTGTTAGCATATTGTTTACTTTCTTTTGTTACTCATTTGTTAGCATATTGTTTGTTAGTAATATGTTGTTTTTTACTTGTTTGTTTGTTACTTTTTGTTACTCGTTTGCTTGTTACTTTCTTTTACTCGTTTGTTTGTTACTCTTTTCACTCGTGTTACTCTTTTTACTCGCTGTTACTCTTTTACTCGTTGGTTTGTTATTTTTCTTTTGTTACTCCTTTGTTAGTATATTGTTCACTTCTTTTGTTACTCGTTTGTTACTCTCTGTCATTTATTTCAGAACTTTCAACCAAATAATCCTCCTATATATACATGGCAATAAGAAAAAATACTTTACTATGTTAGTGTGTTCATGAAAAAAAAGATACTCTTTAAAATAAATACTATTATTTTTTAAAATAATGAAAACTTTTTAATTCTTCGCCACTTGCATAAAATTACTCATCTCGAAAATGTGTGTCAAAATAGGGTACTATCATCTCATCATTTACTGACACAATGAATCTCAGGTGTAAGTACTCTTTTTAGGTAGTCTCGGATACTCTTTTTAGGTTGGTCGTGTCGTACTCTTTTTAGGTTGTGTCGTGTGTACTCTTTTTAGATAGTCTCGGGTACTCTTTTTTTAGATAGTCTCTGGGTACTCTTTTTTAGATAGTCTCGGGTACTCTTTTTTTTAGATAGTCTCGAGGTACTCTTTTTTAGATAGTCTCGGGTACTCTTTTTTAGATAGTCTCGGGTACTCTCTTTTTAGATAGTCTCGGGTACTCTTTTTAGATAGTCTCGGGTACTCTTTTTGATAGTCTCGTACTCTTTAGATAGTCTCGGGTACTTTCTTTTGTTACTCGTTTGTTAGTATATTGTTTGTTGCTCTCTGTTAGAACTTTATTTCAGAAATTTAACCAAACAATCTTCATATATATTCATGAAAAGTAAAAAAATTTACTGCGTTCATGAAAAAGAGATGTTTTTAATTTTAAAGTAATGAAGATGTTCTTTACCACTTGAATAAAATTACACATCTCAAAATGTGTCAAAACAGGTATTCATCATTTACTGAAGCTGTAAAGTGGAAAAATTGCCCCTGTCTTCCCTTTTGGTATCCCAACTGCAAGTTACCTGACAATGAATCTTCAGGTGTGTGAGCGTGTAAAAATATGCGGGCACTCTGGCATTTGCTCTCGTCCACTTTTGCGTAAATCACTATTTTGATAGTCACCCTCGAAATTTCGAGGTCTTCACGAATCGACCCACATGTAGCACGGACGATTAATATTTCCGCAATCTCTTTTCCTGAACTCTTGCCAAGATTCCACCATACTTTTCCGGTGGCTTTGTGAGAAGGATGGATGAATACACCAATTTGGCGAAAAACATAAATGAAGGATACTGTCGTGTTTGGTGCGTGCGACACTTTCGGAATGATGGATTTGGTACCGGTCGGATCATTATCATTGTTTAAGGAAAGATCATCTCTTTGTGTTCGTGAGTTATCTCTCTTTGATTGTGGATACCCATGTTGATAAATTGTAGGATACACCATTTATTAAAAACGTAATTAATGAAATATTTTTAATATTTATGACGTGATCTTATTTTTGTGGCTACAAAAGTATTTTTTTATCGGTATGCAGTATTGTAGTACAGTTGCCGCATTTTTTTAAATGTATGTGAAATACTTAACATAAAAAGTAATTTCTTATACTAAACATTTTCATCCCTCACGTTTAGTAACCAGAAAATAAAGAACTGCACCCGAAATATTTATAATTTGGTAAATATGTTAAAATATGTTTATCTGCGAGCTATTACATATTAAAAATATGCTTATCTGTGAGAAAAACAAATTATTTCCTTAAAATATTTTTATATAGCCCCATTAATATGTTTAATTTGTTTAAACCAAAAGTTTAATAAAAGAATTATATTTGTAACGTCCTAGGCGTGTAACGCCCAGTGTAACGTCTCGCCCTTTACCCTCAGACATATAGCGGCTTCAAGAAAAGGGCCACTTTCACTTCATGGGAGCACTTTAATTTTTATTTATAAGTATTATACATATATATCTCTGGGTTATTACAAATTATTATTTATAAAGATATGAAAATGAAAAAGCTATAATTTGATTTAAAAGTGCAGTTCACTCCAAGGAAAGAGATTTTCAGAGTTATCGATTCTACGACGACCTATTTCACCCGGTATGCGGCAGACCTTAATTGTCACACGGCGGGATACAGGAAAACTACAAGGACTCATACTTTTGTAAACAAAGACAGAATCCCTGGCTTGTTCAGTCACTTCTTAAAGAGAAAAACAGCACTTCTTGTCGACTCGTCGCAGAACTCCTTCTCCAAAAAACCTCCCTTTAAGAAAATCCTTCGTGAGAGAGGTCAGCTTCCTCATTTATTGAGTGGACACTTCCTCAGCCTATGGTCTACTCACCAATCACTATGCAGCAACTCATGGCGTAGTCCATATACTATCTATAATTTTTTCGAGTTGAGAAGGCCTGTCGTTTCTGAACTTATTATTCAACTCTTTTTCAAGATCTGTCAGCTATTTGTCAAGAATCATATTTATACTGAGAGATAGCATGTCTCATAAACAGATAGCATGCTTAAATATAAAAGTTCATGGATTTTTTTGGTGTTTTTTTGAGCAACGAATTTTACCTAATATTGCCAACCGCAAAATCATAAATATTAAAATAATATAATGAAAATAATCATAATCTTCATGAATATTAAAATATTTTTCGTCCAAACAAATCTGTTTTGAAAATTAAATTGCAATTCATCTATCTAAAAATTGAACGTTGCATATAATGTTAAAATCATGTTCAGAGTTTCCTCAATATTCATAGCTGATGAATCATAAATTGGAACATGATAAAGTAAAATTTTTGTTTGATTTTATGACTAATAAAAAAAATAAATGTCAACACGCACATTATAAATTGTTAACCCACATTTTGTAATTCAAAAATTTCGAATGAATTTACGTTTGTACTTATATTAAACACATCTCCAGAAGAAAAAAAAAGGTTTAAACGAATTATCTTTTTTGACGAATTTTGCTCTCGAAGAAGCTGCAATCTCTATTACAGCCCTGTTAAGCAAGTTAATGGAATATAAAAGAGATGTAGGTTTTTTTGCATACTTATTTATGCATGATTAAATTATAAGCAGTTCCATGCTAGATATGAAAGAACTGTAACATGATTGTGGCCACGCGAAAAGTTGTTTTCTATTTTATGAACTGACAGAAAAGAATGAAATTGTGGCGTGTTTCACAAAACCTTAATCATGGAACTAAAAATATTGTCATAAAAACGAACTAGCGCGTTTCTGCTTTTTGCTTGGACATAGGGAGGTTTCTGCTTGTAAAATTGATATTCTTGCTCTCAAATAAAATACGTTAAAAAGATTAAAAATTTAATGCTTTTCCATCTGCTGCGCTTATGTATTTAGAACAGGAGTGGCCAACCAGCGGCCCGCCTTGAATATTTTGCTGCCCGTGAGATTTATCACACTTCTACAAAATATGTTTATGTGTTATAATGGTCAAAGTAGAGGAAACCAAAGTGTATTAAAAATACATTATGTGTGCATCCATATATTCAAAAAAATTAACTGCCGAAATTATGAGAAAATTAACTTTGATTTTAAATAATATTCTGCGAATACATGACAGATGTTGCCTGTTTCATTTTATGAGCTTACAGCCAGAATCTTCGCAGAATAATTAAATTATATTCTGCAAACTCATGAGGCGCGCACATCTCGGAACATTAATATAATAGGTTCTGTGTTTCACTTAAAGTGACTTCTGTGACCATACCTAGATACGCACAATTGATTGTTGATAGCAGAGCAAACCAGATTCTTAGTCCAAGCGCCAGCTTTTGGTTCAACTTACACGTGCGAATCGTTTTTTCCGAAAATAAAATTGACCAAACTCAAAACACGCTCAAGCATAGCGGACGCAACATCCATAACGATGTGCAAATACCCACATTGAGATCGATGATTTGCAAAAGCTAAGTGAAAGAGTGACGAAACAAATGTCGCACTAGTAAAATAAAGATTTTTTAATGATTTCATTTATTTATATATTTTTTCATTTTCATTTCATTTTTAGTGTTATAGTGTCTTTCCAATGTGCGTTTAGTATCATCATTATTATTATATTATCTATGTTTACATATAAGAATAATAGTAAACACAAAAATTATAATTCATTCTATTTCAATTTTTCATTCCAAAATCTCTATAGTGGGTCTAAATCTTATATGGGGATATATAATTTTATATGTGGCCCGCGGAGTTAGGATGCATTTCCGAAGTGGCCCGCAAAGATCATTTTGGTTGGCCACCCCGATTTAGAATGACACAATCACTATAAATTTACGTTGAATTTGGTATACTAATATTACAGTCCATGAAAAACTTCGTTTCTATAAATGAGGTTCTTATAAATTTATATTGTTTACATTTATTCGTTTTATATTACTTGTTTATACTTTTAAGCCAATAGTGCAATTAGTACTTATATTTGTCAATAAAATACTTCTTTTGTCATAGAAAGTTTCCTTTAAGAAGTAAAAGTAGGAAAGTCGTCTTTAACTTGGTGAGAATAAATGCCAACATAAATAGTTTTAGCCTGTACAAAAAAAAAAAAAAAAAAAAAAAAAAAAAAACCACACACAAGGGGGAAAAAATAGACATCATCAAACCAATTTAGGCGTTGTAAATTAGATAAAATGTCTCATTTTGCTTTTAAGAGTGAAATAAGACTTCACTAAATTTAGTTCAACCAAAAACATATTGATTTCTAAGCAAAAATGGCTTTAACATTTTTTTTTTTTTGACTGAGTGATTTATGTTTTAAATTTTAGGCGTTTATCCAATTTTATCAATCGAAAGGATAAAAGATTTTGTAAAATAAAATCCAAAAACTTTAGTGTTATATTTTTCTACATGCTATTTCAAATAAAGAAATCAAAAACAATATACAGTTATTTGAAAAACTTTATACTTTGTGGTTTATTTTCTATTTACTTAATCTGCACAAACTGCAGATTACGCAAGCAATTACAGTAACTGCAGATTAAATTATGTAATTGTTGACTAATAACATTTTATTCAAAATATTTGTAGAAAATAAAAGTTTTAGTATACTTGATTAGTTATTACAACTAATATTATGACAAATAATTATAGAAAAAAAGTATTCTGAAAATTACCATTATGTTATTACTTATTACTTAAAATTACTTTACTTTATTATTATAAAAAAAATATCTTTATTTAAAAATGATTCAAGATCATTTATACTTAGTATACTTATAATAATAAGTAACTTTAAGTTGTAAGAATACCTTTTTAAGTAACTTTAAATCATATAATTTTATTTATAAAATGAAATAAGGTGTGGATAAATGCTATTGTAACTAAAAATTAAATAAAGACTAATTTTGTTTGAATTTTATACCAATTCTATTTATTTACTGTCTATGGCAATGCTAATAATTATGTGTTACAATTGAAACGTTTTTTTTTAAACTGGTACTTAGCAAAATTCATTATTATCTAAATATTGTAGAGATAAAATAGCTACTAGAATTTAGTTTTCAATATGAATTAAATTTATTTTGGGGAATATCCCATTTTTGTTAAATTTTCAAATCAATTCAATTCAATTCATCAAAAGGGAATACTTTAGAATTCATTTCTTGTAAAAACCTAGTTCAGATCTTAGTTGTACCGAAAATTAATTGAAGTTGACAATATTGACTTCGCTTTTGTATTTAAAATTCGTGTCATAATTTAATATTTCAATATCTACATCATATTTATATCATT
The DNA here is from genome assembly GCA_021605095.1 of Caerostris extrusa. NCBI lineage: Eukaryota > Metazoa > Arthropoda > Arachnida > Araneae > Araneidae > Caerostris > Caerostris extrusa. Next base: position 48,131 of record BPLR01003666.1, on the reverse strand, counting down.
ATTATTAAATATTCATATTAGATATTGTTTCTTATTTAAAAATGTCATGTGTTATTGTTAGAGAGTTTTAGCCAGCCGAAAAAGACATATGGGGGTTTATACATCAGAAAATCGACATCATTCTGAGAAATAAAAAGAAATATTAATAAAAAATGTGCATGCTCTTTTTTTTCAACCTTATAATATTTCCTTTTATCTATATTCAATTTTTCTGCCAATGCCCAAAGTATTGTCTTTTCCGTCTGGCTAATCATACATGAGCACAATGCTTAGCACTTACTAGCTATCTGACCTTGTTTTTATTAATGTGTTACCTCTTCTTACTCTCTACTAATGACCTTTTTTTCACTTACTTTTACGAAACCTGCCTGCCAATCGTCTCTGCAACTCACGCTGTTGGGAATGGGCAGAGCGACACCGCACAGCTCTGCATGTGTTGCACATCACTTCCTTCCGTCTCTCTACTAACGGTTCACCTTCGCACCCTTTTATGCAGCAGCACTACGAGAACAATTCTCAGCTTCCGAATCAAACTCATCTTTCTTTTTATACACTTACATTTTATCTCTATTCTTTGGCTTTCGATTTACTTTTTTCACTCTGTTCTTTCCTTTTTTAAATTATTATTTAGCTTTTTTTTACCTCAAATACATTTAAGGTGATGGACAATTGCTTTTTGCTTGGTTCTTGTGAGCACAAGATATAATGTTATAGAATCAAAAACGGTGTGCTATATTCTTAACAAAGCTTAATAATTCTTTGAATTATTTAAAGTTTTATATTATTCTGTTTTTGTTCCACTTTCATAGTTTTGACAGCACAACGAAACAATTCTCTGCTTCCAAATCGAATTCATCTTCCTTTTTACACTTTCATTTTATCTGTACCTTCGATTTCGATTTTACTTTTCACTCTGTCTTTCCCTTTTTTTTTTTTAAATTATTATTTAGCTTTTTTTCTTTATCTCGAATATATGTATGATCATGGATAACTGCTTTCTGCCTAGTTCTTGTGAGCAATAAGTATAATATTGTAAAATTAACATAAGTAACATAATTGAATTATTACGCTAAATCAACCACAATGTGCTGTATTCTTAGCAGAGCACAATAATTTGAATTATTCACAGGTTTATATTATTCTGTTTTTGTCTCCTGTTTCATGGTTTTGACTTTCTCATCACTTTCTCACTTATTATTTTGCTTTTTTTATCTGAAATACATTTATGAATAATGGACAACTGCTTTCTGCTAGGTTCATGTGAGCAATAAATATAATACTATAGAATTATCGAATGTATTACGCTAAATCATACACGACTTATTGTATGTTCTCTGCTTCTGAATCAAATTCATCTTCCTTTATATACTTACATTTTATCTCTACCTTCGCTTTCTATTTACTTTTTTTCACTCTTTTCTTTGAAATTATTATTTAGCTTTTTTTCTTTTTCTTTTTTTTTTTTTACCTCAAATACATTTGTGATAATGGACAACTGCTTTCCGGCTGGTTCTTGTGAACAATAAGTATAATTCTAAAAAAATTATCAAATGTAACCAGAATTATTACGCTAAATCATCCACGACGTACTATATTCTTAACAAAGTGCCATAATTCTGAATTATTCACAGGTTTATATTATTCTGTTTTGTCTCCACTTTTTCATGGTTTTGACTTTCTCATCACTGTTTTCTTATTGAATTAGCTATTATAGTTGAAACGGAATTTATCTATTTGCTTTCTCTACCTAGTTATGTAACAATATTTAATCACAATTATAAATAGAATATTATTATATTTCATTACAATTGTAATGGTGTATTTAATCTTATGTATTTTGGATATTTATATTTTGTGGTACAAAATGAATCTGAAAGATTCTTTTTATTTTAAATGAGCCTTTGTTTGCCACCAGTCAATAACCTTTTTTTTTTTCCTTTTTTAAAATATTACTTAAATAAGACCAGTTGAGGCATTGATCAACTGTCTTTCTTAGTTTTGTCCATTGATAGAACTAGAAAAATCATAATTGCCAAATATAAGAAATTAAGTCTGCTATAGCATACGTTTGTAACAAAAAGTCTGGTCATGCAAATCTTTATAATTGCTCTTTATTTTCCACATTCATAGTTTTGACTTTTTTTCAGTCTTCTTTCAATTATCTTTTAAATGATTTTTAAACATGGTTTAATCAATAGGCAATTGCTTTTTGTCCTGTGTACAAATAATATATCAAATGTAAGAGAATATTTGACCATTTACAATGTATTTGTAATAAAAACAGTGATTCTAAATCGTTATCTATTTCACATTTGCTGGGGTTTTTTTTTTATCTCTACATTTGCTTTTTATGGATTTTCGATGCATGGTTTAGGTAATGGTGAATTATTGTCCAATATTAAATTTTGACTAGATGCATTCAATATTCTATATTCATAGTCAAAAATACAATGAAAGTTAACTATATAGTAAAACGTTATAAAATAAAAAAAATCATATAGAAAGAGTTAAAAAGCACTTGATAAATACAATTATTAACATCAAATTTCTTGGCAGTTTTTTTTCTAACAATGTAACGCTTCAGATATATATTAATATTTTTTTTAATTTTTGATAATTTCTTATTTATCTAAAATTATAAATATTGTGTATAATTTTTTTAAAGTTTATTTCGAATGAAAAGTACAAAAAAAAAGTATAATTTTTTTTTTTTTTAGTTTTATATTTGTTATACGTTTCCAATGTTTGTTTTTATTTTCATTTATTTATTTTTTTAATTTATTTCTTTAATTTTAAAAATGTTTCTAATCTGTTACATTATATTCCTGGCATTCGAACTTTTTTGTCCATTAAGAACTCTTTTGAGAAAAACAAATCCTTGAATTATATCCACATAGTTAATTATGTTATATTGTTTAATTTAATTTTTTTCGCCTAATGAATTGTGAGGTTTATTGCAATAAGAAATAAATATTGAAATTAATGACGAAAATTAAAATATAAAAAGTGATGAAGCATCCGCATCCCAAAACCTTAAGAAAATGGGCAATGCAAGATGCTTAAGTGATGCCTTAAAAATAAAACAAATCTAATGGGTATTTGATTAATCGTTTTTTGGTCCACCAATTTGGACAACTAGAAAATACCTGCTTCTGCTTATCTTAAAGTGTATAACATGGTTACTTTTTTTTTTGCTAATTTCACTATCAAGTATGAATAAATGCATCTGTATCTTATTGTGTACCACATTATTAAATATCAAAATTTTGTTTGTTTTTAGCTTTATTCCATATTCATACAACGTAAAACTATAAACCCTTTGCATTCATTGCAATGCAATTTAAATGTAATCAATGCCTTGAATGCAATTTAATATTTAATTTATATGATAGTTTTCAAAAATATTTTAATTCCTTTCTCTGCTTGGAGACTACGAGCTAAATGAAAATGAAGTACTCATAATGATAAAGTCCATATTCTTCTGAAATACACTACATCATACTACAGTTTTCGCCAAATCATCACCAATTTGGCTACTTGGCGAAATTGGTGAGACAAAATACGATCCAAATTGGTATTTGAATAATATATTTATTACATTTCATTTCTAATTTTCAAAAAAAAGAAACGGATTCTATGCCTTGTTTTTCACCTTATTTCAAAATACGTATTCGACTCTTTAAAGTAATCCATCATCATCATTCTTAAGGTGGAATTAAACTAATAATTTAAAAATTTCATCCCTAAATGAGCATTTTTTATTCTCATATTTCAACTTAATTGGGGTTTTTTTCCTTGGGTTTATAGATATTTTATCCGTATACCAAATAGTTTCATTATGTAATTCGTCACGGAATAAAAATATTGTTATAACTTTTGACATACCTCAAAAACGCATTTGTTTCTATGGTTACCAGTCATAAAATTATTTTCTAATAGAAAATATCTTTTTTCTAGTCTTAATACGAAATCCATTGCCAATGAACAGTTTTCATCATGTTCTAATTGGTCAATTAGAAATAGAGTGTTGGAAAACTATGTCCATTAAAAATATTTACTCATTTTTAATAAAAAAAAAGAAATAATTAAATAAAAAAAAAAGTAAATGATAAGGTAAAAAATAATTTGAGTGAAATTTTTATAAATTACTTTCAACGTTTTCTTTTTCTATTCCAATTGCATATAGTTAACATTGTAATTCAGTTTGACATTGAATTGCATGTATTAACGAGAAAACGCTAACTTTTGGCGATTTTAGTTGAGAGTCTAACAATATTGTGAAGAGAGTTATAACACCACGATTATATATAATAATTAAGATATACGGGTAGTTATCAAACTAATGGAACCACTCTACAATTATAAGGAATTCTTTATTAACTTGGCGTAAGACCGCCATTGGCATGTAATACAGCTTGAATTCATTTGGAATCGAATCATACTAGTGCTGAATAGTGTCTAGAGGAATATTGAACCCTTCGTCATGGAGATATTGTAAAAGTTGTCTGTGAAAAATATTGATTCCGAATTGATAGCTCTAAAATAGACCATAATGGTTCAATGATATTGAAGTCGGGAGACTGTGCGGCCCAAGGTAGAAATTTCACTTCATCCTCATGTTTTCTTCAAACCATGACTGGACAAGTTCAGCTGCATGAATAGAAGCACTAGCATCCTGGAAAATTCCATCTCCAGCAAGAGTTAATCTCCAATATAATTTATCTCCAGTTAAAATTTCTGTATAGTTCTCCCCAGCTATCCTTCCTTTTAGATTACGGTTGTTCCAGCATGAAACCACGACTTGGCTGTCCACCCCCATACTTGACAGTTGGAAGGAGGCAATCACGATCATACACTTGTGTAGGTGTCCTCCAAATATGTACCCATCCTGTTGTGAGGAAAAGTGTGAAAAATGATTCTGACCATAAAAATTATCTTCCACTTATCAGTCGACAAAATTTTGTGGTTGTGGCACCATTGCAGACAACGTTTGGCAACAACAGATGGGACAAATGGTTTGGGAATTGCTGCTTTGTCCCAAATGTCATTTGAAGATACTTGCTACTTGTAATTATTGAGCCTTACCAGCTCAGCCATGAGAATCCAGCCTGAACAAGTGATTGATAGTGCCATCTGCAGTCATGATACTATCTTTGGCTGCAAGCCATCTTAGCTGAGTTTTTTAGAATTACAATCCGCTTCAAAGCCCAGTACCCATTTCTTTTCACTCAACTTCTCCTTTCCGTCCACTTTTTCGCTTTGCCGAGCTTGTCTTACCATAGCGCTGAATTCGCTGCCATTACTTAAAACACCGTACCTCTGAAACGCCCAAAAACTGAGATGTTTCGGTCACAGTTGCTCCAGCTAGTCGAGCTCTCCTGCAATTTGGTCCTTTGAAAGTCTGTGAGGTCTGACATTTTTACGCTTTTGATAAAAATATTCAAGACGTATGCAACTTCACTAAAGCTACCTTTTATACTACTAATATATACATTTTATATTTAAAAATTAGTACTTAAGATTGCATTTAATTTCTTACGAAGCACATTCTTAAATGTCACTTTTATTCCCAAAGTGTTTCCATTATTTTGATAACGACCTTTATTAGGTTGGGAAAAAGAAAAACCGTTATAGTTTTCGGAAGATGGCTGTAGTAAATCGAAATAGCATGCAATATCAAATTTCAAATTTAAGCCCGTTGGAAAGCTGACATTTCACTAAAAATTCATTTGCTGTTTTTTGTTTGGTCCATTCATTTGTAAGTTACAGAGTGTTAATAATGGAAGTCAACAAAAATCAAAGAGCAAATCTGGTACATTTTGCAATTTTTCTTTCATAAAAGGCCAAAATGCAAACCAGAGGGCTGAAATTGTGAATGGTGTTTATGGTTCTGATACTGTAACAGCCAATTGCGTGCAATTTTGGTTTCGTCGATTCCGTCCAGATATTTTTGATGTTAAGGATGCACCTCGCACAGGTAGGCCTGTCGTCGAAAATGTCGATAAACTCAAGTAAATAATCGAAGTTGACCCGCATAAAACAGCAGTCGTAGTATCGCCCAGGAGCTAAAATTAGACCATAAAATATTAAACCATTTGCACAAAAGCTGTATTCAAAAGGAAGTTTTTTATGTTTGGGTGCCACACCAATTAACATAAAAATCATGATGAATCGAATTTCCATCTGCGAAGCTTTGGTCAAACGGAATGAAATCGACCCATTTCTTAAACGGATATAATTGAGGATGAGAAATGGGTCAAATACGACAACATTGTGCGAAAATGATCGTGGTCAAAGCGCGGTGAAGCAGCTGAAACGGTGGCCAAACCTGGACTAACGGTCAGAAGGTTCTGCTGTTCATTTGGTGGGACTGGAAATGAATAATTTATTATGAGTTGCTTCCATATTGCCAAACACTAAATTTGATCTCTATTGTCAACAACTGGACCGTTTGAAGCTTTGACCAGATTGACCAATAGGAGAGGTGCTGTGTTCCATCGGGATAATGCCAGGCCATACACGTGTATAGTGATTCGCCAGAAGCTCCGGGAGCTTGGTTGTGAATTTTGATGCATCCACCATGTAGTTCCTGGTACCAGCGATTATATTCCATGATATTCTTGCATTGCAAAACTTCCTAGTGATAAGAAATTGGCATCAAGAGAAGATTATGAAAATCGATTACTAGAGGTTTTCGCCAATAAAGGCCAAGACTTCTATGAGAGAGGCATTATGCAGATACCTTTAAATTGCCAAAATTATAAAAAACAAAACGATGCATATTTGAACAAAATTGGTAAAATAAAACATATTTGAACAAAAATTGAAACATGTTAAATAAAGTCTTGAAGTTCACATAAAAAGAATGGATTTCTTTTTCCCCAAACTCTATATTATTCCGACAAAACAAAAACTACAAGGCATAGAATTATTTTGAACAGTTTAAATGAAAATTAAATGAAGGAAATAGATCAGATGCAATAATCAAACGAATTAAAACATAAAAATAAAAGTTTTGGTTTTTGCTTAAGTGCATGATCCATCATATTTTTTAAAGTTTTAATTTGGAAGCTTTCATAAAGGTTATAAAACTTTTACAAAAATCATTAGTAAAGTTTTTAAGATTCGTTAATTTTTATTTATCAGCGGAGTTTTGAAAAAGAACTGATATTGTAAAATCAGAATGAAAGAATCGCGTGGCTAAAATGAGGACAATTTCCGTTATGATTTTCTCATGATTATTTAAAGAAAACGTGTGAAACATTTTTTTACTGTTTCAATGGTGTTTTCCAATTTTTTTATAAAACAGGCTTTATTATATTTTTTAAATGTTTAAAATTGGAGTTTTTTTTTTATTTATATATAGTTTAAATCTGTTTGAAACATTTTCGGTTTTAATTTTTGGTTCGATAAAAAAAAATTCTGTATAAATACAAATTTTATTTTCAACATAAAAAAACATGGATATTCATTTCCTTTCGATGTAATCGTCGAGAATAATTTAATTTTCAATTGAAAATTTTATTTATGCACATAAAATATTACAAATTTTGCTAAAAATATTTTATACAGTTTCATAAAGTAATAGTAAATTAATAATAAAATTTTATTGTTAATTTATTCTCTTATTACTATCAAATATAAAACATTGTAAGTTTAAAAAAAGCTTATATTTTGTTTATATAAAAAAATTCATATTTTCAAATAAATAAATTATATAAGCTTTTAATTGATGTTGAGATTATAATTATAAATTACTGCTATAAAGGAAACTTCATTTAAGTTCCTACCAAAAAAAAAGTTGGTAAACAAAAATTAAAAGTTTAAACTTTTTGTTTTGATAGTTTTTCTCGTACTTCGTAAACACCAAAAATTGTTTAGGAAAAAAAAAATATGTTTAGAAATCATGGCCTTCAAGTTCTTCCAAAACTATCTGAAACCAAGAATGTAGAAAAATAAAATCGATTTATTTTTTTTTTGCTGTTCCATATTTTATTTGCCATATCGTACTGAATTCCCATAAAATGCAGAGAGATGGGAGCAGTTTGTGAACTAAAACCAGTTTAGGAAGTTCACTGATTAAACGAACATTCTTGAAATACTACTTCACTTTTCTGGAGATTATGAATGGCTTAGCTCGTGGCTATATTGACAGTGTGGGTGGTGCTGCTTTAAGAACATCAATAAAAATTTTTTGAAAAGTTTTTTTCATAGCTATCTTCAACGAGAAGTTCATACAGGGTATCTTAATTAATTCAAATTTCAATTAATAACACTCTAAGGTTAAGAATTTTAATTTACAATTTAAAAATTACAATAGTAATTTTTAAATGTATGTCAAAAAAAAAGTATTTCTGTTAAAATCCTTAATCATTTCAGAAGTGTCAAAATTACTACCATTTACTGATTTACTCTGAATTTATTATTTGGTTTAGTATTAGTTGAATAATAGCCATGGCGACTTTTGTAACCCATTTTCAGAAAATTTGTTTTATTTAAAAAGCATACGAGAAACCTTTAAATAATATTTATCTTTAATTGTAATAATACATGAATTTATAAAAAAGATTGATATACCTGTGAATTTATTAATAATTTTTAAAAAAAAATGAAAAGCACATATTTGTAATTGCATATAAATTGTAAAAAGTGTATAGTTTACACATCATGTTTTAAAAAATGAAATCCCAATAAATACTCAAAATGTGAGGTATTCTTCTGTTTACATAAATTAATATGGTGATACCATATTGTACAAACTACAATAGTCTAACTTTCAATTATATCAGTTTCTTTCATTTCCTGCACTTCATACTTATGCATTAAGTTTTATATTGTGTCATTGAAATTGTACATTGTGCACAATCAAATTCGAAGTGTATAAATCATATTGTACACTTCAGTTTGAGATTATTAGAGTTCTGTAGTGGATTGCAAATGGTTTGTCCCAGATCAATGGTTTGCAATGGCTTTTCGAATCCAAATACCTTAAAACAAACTTCTGCAATAAGCAGGAAGAAATTTTGTCTCACCTTTTGCTTCCTCTGCACTGCCTCCTGTTTCTTTATGGAACATATCATCAAGTGGATTTAACTGATATCTTTCGTTTCTATCGTGTTCTTTATACTTCTTTTTTCTCCAAACTGACGTCGACGTTTTCCCATTACAGTACCATACAATAAATTTCAAATCATCTTAGCTGATCTGTATGTCTTTATAAATTTTCTCCACACTCAATACACATCACAGGATGAGAAGTTTTGAAATAATTTTCGTCGATAAAACTCCTTTTCTAACCATAGGGACAGGATGAAAAAGGTGTCTTTTTTATACACACGTTGCAGAATTAAAATAATGTTGCCCATATACATTAGAACATTAATTGAACTATTTGTTAAATTGCAACTTGTGTAATGAAAGATGTGCTTTTCATTTTGTTGAAAGTACATTCATAAAGTGTATCGACTTTTAGATTATATGGTATAAGCTTCAATATCATCCAATATTTAGTCGTTATATAACGACACAATTATAAAAAATTATAAAGAAAAAATTTTTTATTAATGTAATCTACCAATATGTCATCATACTAACATTGCATTCATTGGAACGATAATGTTTAATTTTGTGAGGTTATTGAACATCAGGAGCAAAAATGTGCTTATTCTGTTGCTTTTTTTTTTTTTTTTTACACAAAAATTTAAAGAAAATTATGAGATAAATTTATAATAGTTATGTGATTCTAATAATTGACATAAATTCAAAGTAAAAATTTTTTATATTTTTAACCTAGTTACCATTAATCAGTTTATTTTAGCAATCTCATCTTCTGATATGATTTTCCAAAAATAGACAATTATTTAAATTTTTTTTATTGCTAATTATAACAACTTTGTTGTCTAAAATCATTTAATATTACATAAACTTGTAAATTTCAACTAAGGCAATTAATTTGCTATCAGAAATATTACATTAGCAATTAATTGTATCAATGGAATTAAGTCATATTCTCCAATTATTATAATACGGGATTTTTTCTTTTTAAATAATTCATGTTAGTTTGTTCCACCAGTAACTTCTAAAATAATTTATAATTTTACTTATTTACTTAATTTACAATTTTTTAAAATTCAATATAAATTCAGTTTCACCAAAAATAACTTTTGCCTTACATATACTGAAATACATATATTCTAAAGAATAATTTCACAATAGCAAATAACAGTAAGATTGATATTCTACAGATTGAAGCAGTTTTAATCAATTTTTTTTTAATAGTTAAACAAAAATTAATTTCATTTTACAGAGATATTATGGAACGATATAATTGAAAGATACAATAAAATTAATTGAATTTACCATTTTTTTAATTTAATTTAACACAAATTTATATTCTTTGTTCACATTACGTTGAAATATTTTCTCCCCACCAATACTAAAATCAGCTATTAATAAAGAGAGGCTGATAAATCAATTTGCGATCTTTTTTAATCAACAAATACTATTAAATTTAAACAATTTTTAACCCTTTTTTTTAATTCTTTTTAAAATTTTTCGCTTTCTTTTTTTCAATCACTTAATTCTATTGTCATTATTTCTATATTAATTTTCTAAAAGTTCGTTACACCATCTAATGTGATATGCCATTACTTTCAATATGCTCTACTAACAAGGTTGATTCCCTATTTTCTGAGTATATTTTAAACGCTTGTTGCTTTCATTTTATGTTATTTTATCCAGTTTGCAATGTAATTTTTGACTTTTGTATCGATTAGAATTCTATTGATAAAGCAACAAAGTCAAATTTTTATCTGTTTCATTGTTATATTATTAAATCTTAAATAGTCTTACAATCACATCAATTTAGATTTTAATCATTTGCAGTTGGTCCAGATGAAATTTCTGTAATTTTTGTCCTGTAATTAAATCTTAACCAATCAATCATTTTAAAGTTTATTTTCTCTGTCACCTCCTAGAAGAACCTCCAACCTCATTCTTGCAGGGTTTTTTTTTTTTTCCTTCCTCCCTTCCTCAGGGTCAATTTATCAACTATTCAAACTGATGTTATTTTCCTTCATTGGATCTGTTCTTAAATTTCAACTTGATTCTAATTTTAAAACGTCTTTTCGCACAATTATACTTTTCTTTCTCTTCATGCATACATTGTAATTTTTTTATTTCCGTTCTTTCTTTGCACTCAAAATCTTTTTGTCAGTCATTTTAAATTGATCATTTACCTCTTCATCAGTTCATTCAATCATATTTAAAATCATTTTTGTAATTTTCTCTTTCTCTCATTTAGCAGTTTGTTCACAATTTTTCTTCCTTCTTCAGTTTCAGTTGATCGCACTATTCAAACTGGTTTAACTATTTTCTTTCATTTGGGCTGATATTAAATGTTTTACTCGTTTCTAATTTTATCCTTTTGCCTTTTCACAAGTTTGCTTCCTTTTCTCACTTCCCTGTTCTGTCTCACATTGCAATTTTAATTCCCTTCCTTCGCACTCGATTGAAAATCTTTGTCAGTGGTCAAAATTGACATTGTATCCTCTTTCAGGTCGTAGGCGTTATCTCTGTTCTTTTCATCGTGCTATCCACAATCGCCCTAACACTAAATACCTTACCAGCACTTCAAGACCTCGACGCAAATCGTAATCCCATAGACAATCACATACTGAGCATCATAGAAGCAGTCTGCATTACATGGTTCACTCTGGAGTATATGCTGAGGTTCTTGTCTGCACCCAACAAGTGGAAGTTCTTCAAGGGCGCCCTCAATGTCATCGACTTGTTGGCTATCCTGCCCTATTTCATATCCTTGTTCCTGATCGAGACCAATAACAGCACCGAGTCCTTCCAGGATGTGCGGAGGGTTGTGCAGATCTTTCGGATCATGAGAATCCTGAGGATTCTGAAGCTGGCCCGCCACTCTACGGGCCTCCAGAGCTTAGGATTCACCCTCCGCAACAGCTACAAAGAGCTGGGCTTGCTCATGCTGTTTCTGGCCATAGGGGTCATGATTTTTTCTAGCCTAGCGTACTTTGCGGAGAAGGACGAGGCGGACACAAAATTCTCAAGCATTCCAGAGACATTCTGGTGGGCTAGCATCACCATGACGACTGTCGGGTACGGTGATATTTGCCCGACCACCCCTCTGGGGAAGGTGATCGGCACGGTGTGCTGCATCTGCGGGGTGCTGGTCATCGCCCTGCCCATTCCCATCATAGTGAACAACTTCGCAGAGTTCTACAAGAACCAGATGCGGCGCGAAAAGGCCCTCAAGAGGAGGGAGGCCATGGAAAAAGCGAGGAGGGATGGCAGCATCGTCACATTCAACAGGCCTGTCAACCTGCGGGACGCCTTTGCTAACAGCATGGATCTCATCAACGTTTTGGTAGAGACGCAGCACAACGTTAGCCAGGTGTTTCAGTGTTTATGCACTTAACCATTTCGGCAGGATTGGTGTAATTATATGCCACTGATTTTAATCAAGATCCTGACTGTAATATTGGTAAACAAGCGTAGTTCCCTTTCCACTTTCTAATTGCATTGTGTAGAACTGAAACAAAATAAAATTTAAGCAGAATTTTTACTTGACGTTCAATAAGTACCATTCATGATATACAGCACCGAAATACAATCAATCTCATATATATTCGATTAAAGATGAATTCACACAAGGGAACTGTAGGCTAGATGGAAAACAGCTAATTTTTAAACAGCGCAGATCATACTAAAAGCTAAGCTTTCTGATTCATGTTTTTATTGTGATGTGACTTCCGTACTAAGTCACATCACAGGAAAATCGCGCGCTTTAACCTTAAGTGACATTGGTTAATCCGTCTTGGTAGATGAGGTTATGGACTGATAAAAAAAAAATCCCCTTTCACTATATAAAAACTTTTCCGGTGGCAACAGTATTGTACTATAAAATAGTGATTTCAGTTGATAAGCATAAAATTTAAAAAAAAAAATTTCCAGTGGCAACATTGGAGTGGCTGATTGTTGTATTCTACTAAATATAATTTTTAAAATATTGATTTAATTTGATTTTTCCCCATTGAGTAAGAAACATATACAATATAATTTGGTACAGGAATTTATTTTACTTTTTATTCATCCCTTCCTTTGTTTACATATTTCAGCAAATTATTTTTTTTTATATTATGTCAATCATTCCGGATCGCTAATCTGATTCACCAAAGTTGACGTCGCGTCAGCGTTGGATTACCAATGGAAATGCAGCCTTAAATCTTGGGTAGAAAATTTTAACTTTTAAACTAATGTCTTTCAAAAAGAAATGTGAGAGATTTTAAAGAAAACAATTATGTAAAGTACTAATGTTCAATGGTAAAATAAGATTTGATATAATTAAATTCCTAATGAATTGATAAAAAAAAAAAAAAAATAAATTTGCTTACTATTTTTTTTTTTAAATTATCAAATTGAAAGAATAAATAAACCTTTTAAAAATAAAATAGAGTAAAAGTAAAAACATTTAATTGGAAGAAAAAAATCGGAATTAAAAAAATGAAACTGTGTCATATAAAAAATTATTTGTTGAAATATTAAAAACAAAGAAAAAGAAATAAAATCTTTATATTTAACAAAAATTAGTTTTGTAACGCATTGAAAAAAATCAAATTAAAGAAATCATTAATAAAAAAATCATATATTTTTCTTACAGTCCCAACGGTGTTGCTACCAGTAAAAAAAAGAAAGGAATTTCTTTCTTATCAGTTCATACCATCATCTACCAAAACAGATCAGCCAACTTCACTTTCGGTCGAAGCGCGTGCATTTTCTATGACGTCATTTCCGTCCTATCGAAACCCATATATACAATTGGTAGGTTTCAGCAGGGGGATCGGGTAAAATTCACGTTTATAGGAGATCTGCGGGGATTTCATACAACCGAACAAGAGAATAGGCTTCGGACTAACTTTTCTCTTTATATTCTGAGATTTTAGTACTTGATTTGAAACCGACTTAACCGATACAGCCATATTCACACCAAGGTTTGAAAGCAAGACTAAGTTGGAAAGATTTGGGTTGCTATGTTTGAACTTAATAGTAGAATCAGAAGTTCAAATTTCCTGATAGTCAAAGAAGCAAATTTTTGATTTTCCAAAGAAGTCTAGCATAAAGAAATCTGATAAAATTTTAATGTAGCTTGGATACAGTTTCATTGAAATATTAGCTTCTAGATTAGATAAAAATAAGTATTTAGACTTTGATGTAAATACATATTACAATGTCAAACTCTTCTCAGTTTATTAAAAAATATATACAGGAATATAGCCGTTTTAATTGTGAAAAATTGAAAAACAACATTTGAATTAATTGCTCCAACATTATATTTTCTAAATTTTTAGCCCGATACGTATCAATGAATTTGGAAATACAGCATATTTATGAACATGATTACTAGAAACTGTTCGATACATATTTCTGATCCTTCAAATATCATTTAAAATATATTGCTTATGAAATATTAAATCAATTGAGATCTATAATAATTCAAATGATGCAGAATCACGAATATCGAAGCAAAATTCGACTTAGGAATGAAAAGAGAATGATTTTTTGATTTTGAAAATTGATTTTTCATTAACTTTCTGTTCAATTTTGGTGTTATTTTTTATGCAAAAAAAATTGAATAAAAATCGTTACTTGTGAGAAGAAAGTTTGAAGTTTAATTAATTTAATGAAGAAAAAAATGTCATTCTTTGTTTGTGAAAATGAACAGCACACAATTTTATTGTTTGTACTGTAAATATTTTTAAAAATAACTTTCAGCTGTAATTATTTTCTTTAATTTATATGTTTTAATTTTTTTTTTACCTTAAAACAAACACTAGTCCCTAAAATTTTTTGTATTATGACATTAGATTAATTGAAAAACCGATGAAAGTGGAAAATGTATTGCATAGTTGAATTATTTATGCATTATGACAATGCATAGTTTAATAAATAAACACTTCATATATAATAGCAAAGAATATAAGAAACAATATATACATTATTATGTATTACATTTATTACATTTTTATTTTTCGTTTATATAACTACTTTCTTATTAAGAACGAAGTTCATTGATAAATAATAAAATAGACTCTCTACTATACAACTTTTCAAATTGAATGTTTGGCTGTTAATTTTTAAATGAATTGGGAATTGTTTTAAATTTATTACATAAAACTTATATATTATATTTATTATCTTTTATATTATATTATTTTTTTATTAAATAATATTTTTGTATATTATTATTGATTTTTTTTTATATCATATTGAATTGAATTTATGAAATATAATGTAACAAATAAAAACACAATCTATAAATAAGTAACCCTTATCTAGCTTTCCCTGTTAAAGTTACACTATTTCTTTACACATTTCACGAAGTTTGTCTTAAAACTTTTTATTTACAGGAAATGTGTTTTATCTGTATTTCTACAAGCTATTATTTGCTAAATACAATAAAAATAAATATATTTTTAAAGTTCTATATTGTCATTTAAAATTACTTTATAATGTGAGAAAGAGTTGAAAGCGTAAGAGAATAAAATAGCCACCAGAGTTGACTAAAATTAGTTTCAACGTTTTATTCTTAACACGAAGCAGAAAAAAAGGTTAATCTTTAAGTTAGAAGACTGAAATAGATCTGGAAGAAGTGTTCTGGCAACTTCCGGTCTCGATCTTATTGGTCTGGTAGCAAGAATCTGCCTTAAAATTCAAGTGTTTAATTCAAAATGTTCCTTTCACAAATTGAAAAAAACTTTAAACTTTGCAATTATACGTTTATTTTAATATTTGTATTTTTTTAACTATAATATGTTTTTCCAGTATTCAAATATTATAATTAAATAAAGAATATGAAAAACGACTTCGACTCTCTGGGACAACTGAACAATAATGTTTATTCTAAATAAATATGGGGGAAAAGCTTTTACATTACATCACACAAACGTAATTAGCCGAATAAAATGTCCTGTATTATTTTCTTTTAATAATGTGTTTATGTTATATTAAAATAAACTTGCATACAAATTCGAAAAACAAACTTTTCTTGCATATATCTCCCAAATGGCATCAATTCCTTCTAACATTTAATTTGTTTGATTGAATACGTATGAATAAATTTAAACTGTTTAATTTTTCTTCACTTAAAATTAACATAACCGCCTCTGAAAGAAAATTTAATTATCTTTTACCCTTTATTAATAGCTTTTTATTCAGACAAGTTTATTTTGTAATGTAAATATTAAGTGAACAATGACGTTGAAATCATATTTTTTTTTTAATTTCAAACTTTTTCGAATGCATATCTTTCTTTTTTGGAGCAAATTTTTTTATATAACATGTAAAAATGCTTCCATAATTAATTTAATTCAAAAGGTTGGGTTTCTGTTTTATTTAAATATCATTTCAGATATTTAAATAACCTTTACTATGCTCTTTGAGTAAAGATCTCATTTTTTTTTAACTTAAATTTTGTATTTGAATTATCAGTTATTATAAAAATAATTCTTAGCGCGAAATTTTAAATCACATTTATAACAGTTTGTTTTTAAAATTTACTTCTGTTGTTTGTTGTCGTATCCTCTAAAGAATATCAAATATCATGGTGCTCCCGAATAATATTAGCTATGTTGATGACCAGCTCGGAGTATAAATCCTCTTCCGAGGGAATGCTCCAGACAATGCATGGCGTCTGCAACAGATGGGCAGTCAAAGACATGATGAGGAGTCAGCTCGACATCAGACACATCGCTGGTATTTTTAATGCCATCTTTTCATATTTTTGTGGTGCTTCATCATTATTTCTATAATTTGTCGACATTTAGTTCTATTTTGGTATTTAGTTTTGATCTTAAAAGGAATTCTAAGTTTAGATTTAGCCAAGGCATTTGCATCTGCATGGGAAGTAGTCTGATCCAAACTTCTGGCATTCTTCGCCAAAGAATCTGCAATTTCATTCAATTCCAAATCCACATGGATCCATTGTAGGATGCACATTCTGCGCAAGCAGTGGATTTGTTCTAAACGAAATATCACAAGTATGAATTTGAACTTTATACTTTTATTAAGAACCTGTAAAACATATCTTGAATCAGTAAAGATAGTAATTTTTGTGATGGAGGTAGACTCAGATAGACCTCAAGTGCCTTTTGAATGACCAGCAATTCTCCTGTGAAATTTGATCATGGCAACAATGGCAACCCTTCTCCTCATGGGAAATCAGGAAAATTACTTCTTGTATTACGATTTTATCTTTCAATTTTCCAGAATAATAATTTTAAGGCTTGTAAAAAACTTATAATTGTTATATAAAAAACTTTAAGCATGTAAAGTTTTTAAATATAACTGTAACTGAATTAAAATTTATGTTTAAATCAAGATTGGCTCTACAGCCTTTGGTGGTTGTGGCCTTCTTCAGAAGTCCCACCCGCCCTCCTTCCAGTTTAAATATTTCTCAATTTTTGACAAAATCTTCATCCAGACAAGTCCTTTCCATCTCTTTTAGGTCTACCCCTTGATCTTCCATAAGAAGGAATTGCAAAATTTTAATTAAAAATTGAATTTGCAAGCTCAAGAAGCATCTTTTAATTATTTTAAAGAAAAGTATACGTTAAGATTAAACAAATTATAAAAACATTTTTAATATGTTTTTATAAAAGATTTCAATTTTTCTTTTATATGAATAAATAAAAAATTTAAAATTATAATTTTTATGATTTCAACGTCCGTTTAAACCATGTTGTGATTTTAAATCATCGTGTTTGTTAATATCATCGAGCATTTATATCTTACATTCTTCGTGAGGGAATAGCTTTTCATTAAATATTCTTATTAGATTTTTTAAAAAAGTCAAGGAAAGAAAAATCAAAAAAAATTTTAATATTTGAAATTTCAAACATGTAAAGATTAAAGTAAGTATTCAAATTTTTAATAAATAAAGATAACTCATACAGCAACTTGAACAAATTATATAAACCGTAAAAAGGAAGTTTGAATTTAAAAAATTAAAAAGAGAAATTAAAAAATTGAATTAAAAAGAGAATTAAAAATAACTCCTATACGAAAGAAAATAAATATCATTCAAACATAAAAGCTTATATTTTAAAGAAGTCTTTTGAAACTTTTATAGAGTTTTACATAAATATAAATTCCTGTAAAAAATTTTGGAAGAAGTAATTAGTACACTGGAGGCTTAATACAGCTAATGTTTTGCATACACGATAGTATAATTTTATTTTTTTTCATTTTGTTTATTTATTCCCAAAATAAATTTTATTATAATTGGCGAGATACACGCATAAAGATAATGAAGATATCATATCACAATCCACCCACTAATATCGTATAATTTGAACATTAAAACCCGTTAAAAATATATACAACTTCCCATTCCTAGAATAAAAAGGGTTTTAAAGTTGCACTGATGGCTTAAACTAGGCATCGTAGGTTACTAGATGTACATCATACCACAATTGTTCAAAAGTTTCCCCAAATCATATCTGTAATTATCATTTCACGTTCACCCCCGTTCAACCTGAACATTAAAATCATTTAAAATATATGCAACTTCTCATTCCTATAAAAGGCGTCTTAAAGCTACACTGATGCCTTAAACTAGACATCTTTCAACTAAATGTACATCATACTATAATTGTTCAAAAATTATCCCAAATTATATCTATAATTATCATATCACGATTCATTTTATCGTACAATCTGAACATTAAAACTATTAAAACTATATGCAACTTCCCATTCCTAGAATAAAAAGGGGTTTTAAAGTTGCACTGATGCCTTAAACTAGACATCGTAGGTTACTAGATGTACATCATACCACAATTGTTCAAAAGTTTTCCCAAATTATATTTATAATTATCATATCACGATTCATCCACGATTATCGTACGATCTGAACATTAAAACTATTAAAATATATGCAACTTATTCCTAGAATAAAAGGGTTTTAAAGCTGCACTGATGCCCTAAACTTTGTTTACTTGTACTACAATTATTCAAAAGTTACCCCAATACTTGAAAAATCATTAGATGTGAAAAGATGTTCTTGTTGTTGTTCAAAGTTTTCATGGAAAACTTAACACAATAAGCTTCTTTCACTCCTCAATAGCTCAATTCACATGGCCACGTTCCCACGCTATACTTTATACTGATGAAACCTTATTCACCCGATGGAGTAGTATGCTACAAGTTGTATGTTCATGTATCTCACTACATCATTAGTATTGAATTCTTCGTCAGCCATTGTAGTATATCCAAACGAACAAGCCAACAAAGCCTTTAATTTCTCTGACATAAATAGCTCTGCAAAAGGCTTTTTTTAATTTCGTATTTCTTTTTTTTTTTTTTTTTACAGTCGCATCTGATACGTTATGAACGCTCCAAATTAGATGACTTATAATGCTTCCGAAAAGCCTTTATTCAACCCGCAATCGCATTTTGTTCTTTGTTAAAATCCAATAAGTCCCTATAGTTTTACATATTGCGACAACATGAATTACTGATTAACTGAGTTCAGCTCCAGACATCCATAAAGGTTAATCCCTTTCATTTGTTTGTCGACAATTTCGTCCACATGATACTCGAGGGGTTTTAATATTGTACCATCTCTTCACTTAATATCACTATACAATTTCTGCTGTAATTTTAGTAATTCAAACTTTTTGTTAAGCAAGACAAGTTTTTATCTGCAATGTTATGATTTGTTTTAATCGATATTTTTCAATGCAGGATATATTAGTTCTCATGCCATTAGTCCATAAATTGACCGAAACTGTAGCAGATTCAACGAACCAATATTCGGTATAAGATATATAAATTCTTCTCTATTTTCTTCTTAAAATGTTAAAAATGCATCGTTTTTATGAGTGATGTTAAATTTGTATAATAATATAAACTGAAAATAAAACTTTTTATTAAATTAAATAAACTTTATTTTAATAACCTGTATTAAAAAAAAATTTATTTTATTATTTATTGAGCTTTTTGTACGATGTCCATTGGCATTTACGAAATGATTTTTTCGTGACGACCGATGTTTGTGGCATTTTGGAAATAAGAAAAATTGTATCAAATGAAAAAAAAAAATTGTAACAAGTCAGAGGAATTTCTTTTAATTGATCTGAATCAGTAGCTATATAAAGTAGAGTTTGCAGAAAGATTTCAAGGTCTTCAGTGAAAAAAAAAAAATCTTATATTTATTCACACAGTCTTCTAACACAGTCTTCATTTCCTTCTACTATAAATGCAGTAATAATCACACTATTAAATTTTCTAGTACAGTGCACTGTTTTCTTGAGACTATTCAATAATAGTGCATCGTTTGCAGGTATCAAGATAATTTACATATAATGGGCTTTTAATTGACGTTTAATAAAGCTTATGGGCTTATAATGACTTACGGACTTGACAAGACTTACGTACAAGATACGTCAGAGATACAAGACTAACGTAAAAATAAATTATAACCTTCACTATGTATTTAAATGTTAAGATTTACTTTCTTATAGCTTTTAAATATGTGTTTGAAGTAATATACACAATTTTTAAATACCGTATGTATTGATGGGCTTCATTATTTATTTTTTTTCGTGACACTGTCACCATGGAAACAGGTGGACGCTGGCAGCCTAGAAGAAGACTCAACGCACTATTCCAACACTGGAACGGGTTGTTTCCGTAACCACGAACATGGGTTCAAGTCCTCAGGTCAAGGAGAAGACAACAAAACTTTTCAGATGACTGGCGCAGGGGATATAGCTCCTGGAGTGGTCAACCCCAGCACCAACAACACTCTGGACATGCCTCAGCCTGTGGAGGAACAACTGCCCATTAAAGCACAGGTAAAAAATAGAAGGCTTATATAATTTTATGTCTTTTTACATTTCCCGTTATCTTTATTATACAAACTGATCCAAAAGAGACGCAATCAGTGAAAAAATATGTTATTACAAAAAAATACTAAGATGAACCGAATTAAAAATATGAAGTAAACTGAAAGACCAATAAAAGAAAATTCTATCAATCTCTATTAAATCCAACCGTTTCAACCTGTATAGAGTGAGAATGCTTCTGAGAAAAAGAGGTTATTCCCTATTGAATAAGTCAACAAGAATTTCCAGTTCCTTGCCTTGAGTGGTCGACGTAGATGCTTTAGACTGGTCACAGGTCATCTCGATCTTGTACTTTTCATCTGATTTTTAAAGTTAACAACATAAACTGCTTCCAAATTTCAACTGTGATATTATTAGTGGCAAATAAGTGGTGTCACTTACGAAACAATTTACCATTAATGTCTATTTTTAAATTTTTACAATTTTGATCCATTTTCTCTGGTGACCCCCAATGCACAGTTCAGCCTTGCCATAATGACTTCCATGTTTTTCATCGCTTGAAGACCTGCCTTTTTCTTCCCAATGTCTTGCATGTTGTGAAATGTTCGTTTCCAGGTTTCAAGTTCTATGTAATAGTTTAAGAAAGCATGTCCTATGAAAGCATTAAAAGAGTTTTCAGGTGAATATTGAAGGAGCGGGAAAGTGGTTCTATTGATTAATTGATTTTATTTCTGCTATTTTCTCTTTAATTAACCTAACCTTAACCTTTTATTCTGATATGCGCTTTGTATTAGTAATGGGATATTAATATTTTCTATGGAAATATTTGTATTCTGGGATACAATTTACTTCACAAGGTTGCCCTGCAATTCCTTTATTGTCTGAAAATGTTTCGCCGCTGTAAAAAGTCTGCTTACAGAAAAAAAACTAAATTAACAGCATTTTTTTTTTTCCTCATGTATTCCATTGTTATTTGAAATGAATTGTTTGAGACAGAAATGCGTTTTCAGATTTCGACTTATTTACTGTAAAGCTCTTTAAAAGATTGTTTCTGTTTCGAAAAGCTTTCACATAAACTGCCTTAGTTTCTTTGACATGGAAGAGATGTTGACAGAACTAAAACGAAATCAAAAACAAACCTTCCCAAATACAATTTTTGTTTCGCAGTTTTCAGATCTATTATGGAATGACGACAGTAAAAAAGTTACTCGGTTTTCTCTTTGTAATTTGTTAAATTTTAAATGTTCAATTAATTTTAAGTTCACATTATATATATATATATCACTTTATATGCTGAGAAAAGTAGCTTTTGTTTTGTTTTATTTTTGTTGCAATTAGACACAACATTACAAATGCTACACAAATGGCTAAAATGGACAAGTACACGAAAATATCCCCCTAATCGACCACCAAGTACGATTCTGACAGCATGGATAAAACAAATGAGTTCATTTACGTTCTAAAATTTTCCCTTCATCACCCATCAGTGGCTTATTTACGATGTAACGTCTCGACCTATACGAATCCTGTAACGGCTTTAAGAAGAGGGCCACTTTCAGGGATCATGCGAACACTTCATACATGTGTGTGTATAAAAACAGAACTCAGAATTATTATAAAAAGAAATGAAAATTAAAGATATAAATTGAATCACAAGTGCATAATTAAATCACAAGTACAGTTCGCTCCCAGGTCAGGGTTTTCAGAGTTCTCGAGTCTACCGTCGAATCTCAAAACAAGTAGTCTGCGGCAGACCTTAATTATCGCATGGCGTGATACACGAAACCACAAGAGACTCGCTTTAGAACTAACTGAAACTCGACCTGTTCTGTCATTTCAGAGAAAGAGAAAACAACAACTTCCCTCACTTCTCATTGGAGTTGGCATTTATCAGCTCATGATCTATCACTAACCAAGATGAACAACTCATGGTGTAGTTCATATTCCATCTGTAATTGTTTCGACTTGTGAAGGTCGCACAGACAAATTGCTAATTTCATGAGTCTCATTATACATGACACCGAATATTTGCTATCAGATTTGAGTGACAGGTTGTTCTTATTAGTACAAAACACTAATTGCAAGTAATATAACTACCCATTTAATCCATGTCCTTATCTGCTGTCAAATTTCAGTGATAAGTAGTTATTATGTACCTGTCAAAGAATATGCATTCCTCTCTCCTGGGAATGAAATGTCACAGCTCTTCCCGGAAAAACGCTACAATACTGAAGATAATGGGTTTATTTTTTTTTACATATTTCGAAAGATTTTTCCATATCAAAAACTTTTATTTAAAATAATCAATAATGTACCACTTGAGGTTAATTATAAGTGTTAATATAAAATAAAATCATCCTTGGAATCTGTTGAGATCAACATCTCATCTAGAATATCCAGGAATAAACCTTTCACCAATACTAAACAAAAAAAATGCTTCGCATGCCGCCGTAAAATTTCTACTCTCATCAAACATCATTTTCAATTAACAGAGAAAATAAATTGCTCTATACACTACATTACTGCGATCCATTATTACATAGACTTCCTGTTGGACTGGGCCATAGCCATTGTAACTAGCTCTTAATGTACTTCAGAATATTTCAATTCGTCAAATTACATGATTCATTACATTCATTCGCTAATTCATGAGAAATGATAAACTTCACAAAAAGCTTTAAACATTTTTCCACTGAAGTATTTAATTCATTATTTCAACTAAATTTTTCAATATGAAAGCACCGCAATTTAGGTAATTGATTTTTGTTTCTCTACATAACATTAAAAAAAAAACCTCACAAGATTTTGTTGAATGTCCCCTTCCTTTGCCTGATTTGTTATAATTTTTTTGTTTTAATTACTATCTATTTTAATATTCTCCTCTGACAAATTTATAAAAGTTGGCAATTGATCGTGCTTTTTTAATTTTTATTTCTGACATACAGGACTCTTTGAAGTTAGTGAACCTCCAAGAAAAATTTACTTTAACTTAAAATTATCTATATTTTACAATATCTGATATTTGCACTGGGAGCTCATTGGCCTCTCAGGGGCCCCATTTCCAGTTGAACATTGTTAAGGCAACCTTACCGTAGCTTGTTTTCGACGCCTATACTACTATAAAGTTAATCATCACTAAGTTTTAAAGCCATAATTAGCGCAGATCTACCTCTCCGTGATGCACCTGGTAACACTTTTTTAGTGGCTAAAAGATCTGCAACTTGGCAGTATTTTTAGATTAATGAACTCTGTTTCAGTATGTTTTTGTTGTATTTGTGGTTGTATGGTTTTTTTTTTTTTTTTTTTTCGTTGTTCTTTTTTGCTGTAACTGTTCATAATCTGCCATTGGAAATAAAAATTTAAAAAATTTTAAAGCTCAATTGAAAAATTAAATATTAAAAAAAAAAAAAATTAATACAATGTGATGTTGTTCTGGTACGAGGTCAGTGACGACTCAATAACTCACCAAACTGGGGCTAGACAAGATGCATTGCTTGCGAAGCGGCCATAAATTATCTGTTTTTTGGTATTTGCGAATTGCTTTGGCGTATTGGCTTTTGTCTGAGAGAGGTATTTGCGTGACGGCCATTAAATGATTATAAAAATAACAGTAAAATCAGCATCAATAAAAGTGTCAAGAAGGTCTGGCCATTACTATTTGAGTAGAGTTAGAAGATCTAGTCAGCTTGCTGATCAAAGAGACTAACTTTTCAATATGGTTCTTGCCAAGGAATAGTCGATTGTGTATATACTTTTTTTCTCTACCGACGTAGTAGAATATGCTTGCAAATTATTTCAACACATACAGGTTTTTAAGATCTTGATCCTCTGGGAATGGTAGCAGGTTCAAACAGATTCAGGTGTAGTCAGAGCAAGAACTTGATTTTTGAGTATAAATCCAAAATTAAATTTAAGCATCAGCAGTTCTCTGCTGAGGAACCATATTTCTTAAAGGACATTGGAATGGAGGCTTTGGGTAACTTTTTAAGTCTTTCCAAGAAGCAAGATGCCTTGAAGTTTGCAATTGATGCGTTTCAGATGTTTGTGATGCTTTAGGGATATATATTCCTACATTTAACCTTCCCTTTTGCAATGAGTCTTCATGCAAGAATCGATTTTATTGCTAACTAAATTAATAAACACTATTGTCCATCAAATTAATAAACATCACATCAATTAACATGGAGCATTGCTGTCATGGCTGTATAGCTGTTAAGGTAATCACACCTTATACTTAGATATTATGCTTTTTGCTGTACTTCTATTTCGCGTATTTTCAAAAAAGAAAATTATTCCTTATTACACATTTTATTTTTATACTTAATTAAAAGAAGTATTATTTGATTTAATGTTTTACTAAATTTTATTAAATTCTAGTGAATTGAAAATTCACTACCACAATGAATCTTAATTTTTTTAAAACCCATGTATATTAATCAATTAATACATTTTGCACGTTGGTTATTAAGCAAAACGTTGTTAAAAAATTTTTTACTCATTTTTCATGATTCTGTATTCACAAAAAAGACAAAATTTATGTACCTTTTCTATTCCCAACTATTTAATAAAATGCGAGAACAGGAAAAATTGTTGCCCTAATACATTTTGCCTTCAAAACGGGTTGAAAAATTAAATTACGATCAAATCACTTTATACAGTCCTTCGAAGTGCAAGCTTAGAAAAAGAAAATAGTTTTTTCCCCGCGTCCTTTCAAATTAATTTTTTTTTTGCTAACTCGCAACTTCTTGGACAAGAAACTTTATTTTCCCAGCCGAACATGTCTTGTAGCTCTCTGTGATTGATGATAAGATTAGAAGTGCGACAATCTCATTAATACGACAATCTTTAAAGATAAAGTTCCTAAAAATTCTCTAACTCGATTTTTCTTTTATGCTGTGTTTGTCACACTATTTTATTATTGAATTAATTTATTTTTAGAATTTTTGAGGTACTTCATTCTAAGAATTTTGAAATGCTTTTTCCATCACAACTTATTCAAGCACAAAACACACAGTCTTCGTCTTCGACTTTTACCCATTATTTCATAAATTCTTAATCGAGTAACCACGTATTCTGCAAAAGTTCTTGTAATTAATTCAGATAGTAATAAATTAAAGATAATAAATTAAAAAAGAAACGTTTTATTTTCATTGGTTCTAGGCGGGAGCGGCCTAGTGTTGGGATTCAAAAAATGATTGTGCCATGTTCGAATGTCAACAATCGGCGAAGCCTAACCGAAAGCTTCTGTGTCTAAGTGCGGCCTGGTGTCCAAGCGGCTAGCGCTGTAGCTCTTGATATCACAGGCTTCAGGGTCGAATCCTGGCGGTGGCATGGATGTTTGTTAGTGGTTCGAATCTACATTAAACTGTAGTTCCCGTCTGTTTAACCCTCGTGTGAACATGACGATCGTAGAGCGACAAAACCAAACCAATCTGTGTCTCGGCTAAGTATTTGGTGCAATAAATCCGTAAGCTTGAATGTCCTTACTTTTGGAGAAAAGAATGTAGTTATGGAAAATAGTTTTTTTTTATGCCAAACTTCCGCCGAATACTATCCCCGGAATATCATCTTCGTTCATCCTTTGTTTAAAATTGTGTTGGCATAATGTTTGTGCGATGTAGCAATCTCTCTTCCTCCTGCGGTCTAATGGCCAATTGGCTAGAACTCTGGCCTTCAGGTTCGAATCTTGGTGGTGGCATGGATGTTTGTTAGCGCTTCGGAATTCACGTTAAACTGTAGGCCTCGATCTAATTAGTTTGAGTGTGCAGAAAATGACCATAGATTGACAAACCGAAACTTCCCTTCCTACGGTTCATTCTGGTGCTGAATTTCCTACATATCTGATATTCTACTGATGACTGAGTCCATGACGGATGATAAAAAATTAACATTAACTTCTTGGAGAACCTCTAGGGTTAACTTCGCAGCGTTTGTGTGGTATATGAAAGAGATCTCGATAACACTGACCCTGACTGTCGAGGAGAGATTCTTATATTCATGTTCCTAATCAATTAAGCTTATTAAATAATTGGGAATAGAAAAGGTACATAAATTCGTCTCATACAAGATCATACATACAATGTACATGTTCATAATTCAATTAATAAACACCATATCACTGAACATGGAACATCGCTGTCATTGCTGTATAGTAACTGTTAGAGGTAATCGCACATTATGCCTAGATATTATGTTTTGGCTATGCTTTTATTTCGTGTATTTTCAATAAAGCAAATTATTATTACTTATTACAAATTTATTTTTTATACTTAATTAGTGAAGCATTATTTTATTAATGATTGGCCAAATTTTATTAAATTGCACTAAATTGAAAATTTACAAACCATAATTTCCACAATCTATTTTTAATAATAAACAAATTTTTGCACGTTGATTATTAAGCAAAAAGGTTTGTCACAATTTTTTTTTCTCATTTTCATGATTCTATATTTATGGAAAGACGAAATTTATGTACCTTTCCTATTCTCAATTATTTAATAAAAAACTTTCAATGCGAGAACAGGAAAAATTGTTGCCCTAATACATTTGGCCTTCAAAACTGGTCGCAGAAAAATTAAATTACTATCAAATCACTTTATACAGTAACTCGAAGTGCAAAGCTTAGAAAAGAAAATAGTTTTTTCCCGGGTCCTTTCAAAGTTTTTTTTTTTTTCAACTCACAACTTCTTGGGCAAGAAACTTTATTTTCCCCAGCCGAACATTTTCCTGTAGCTCTCGGTGATTGATGATAAGATTAAGAAGTGCGACAATCTCATTAATACGACAATCTTTAAAGATAAAATTTCTAAAAATTCTCTAACTCGATTTTCCTTTTATGCTGTGTTTGTCACACTATTTTATTATTGAATTAGTTTATTTTTAGTATTTTTAAGGTAGTTCATTCTAAGAATTTTGAAATGCTTTTCCATTACAACTTATTCAAGCACAAAACACGCAGTCTTCGTTCTCGACCTTTACTCACTATTTCATAAATTCTTAATCGAGAAACCACAGATTCTGCGAAAGCCCTTGCAATTAATTCAGGGGTATATGAGCGTGGGTAAGAAATTGAAAAAAAAAAAAAAAAAAGCATTTTATTTTCATTTGTTTCTTGGCTGGATGGGCCTAATGGATAGCATGTTGGGACTCAGAAATGGGTGTTCAACGTTCGAATCCTGACAAACGGGTAAGCTAACCAAAGGCTTCTGTACTTAGCCTGAGTATATGGCACAATAAATCCTTAAATATGAATGTCCTTCTATTTGGCGAAAGAATGAAGTTGTAAAAATAGTTTTTCTATGCCAAACTTCCGCTAAATACCATCGCAGGGTTATCGTTTTCGTTCATCCTTTGTTCAAAATTGTGTTGACAAAATGTGTGTGTACGATGAAGGACTCTTCCTCCCCAATTCTGCTGCCTGATGCCCAATTGGCTAGCCCTCTTTCCTTTGGCATCACGGGATTCAGGTTCGAATTCTGACTGTAGCATGGATGTTTGTTAGTGATTCGGAATCCACGCTAAACTGTAGGTCCTGGTCTAATTAGCCCAAAGCGTGCACAAATTGACAGTAGAGCCACAAACACCCCCTCCCCCCATTCCTACGTAGTTCATTCTGGTGCTAAATTTGCTACATATCTGATATTCTAATGATGACTGAGTCCATGACGGATGATGGAAAATAAACATTAACTTCTTGGAGAATTTCTAGGGTTAACTTCCCAGCGTTTGTGTGGTATATGAAAGAGATCTCGGATAACTACCACCTATCATCATCATCATTTAAGTTCACGGAGTGCCTTGGTCATTTTTCGACCTTTACTCCAGAGTGGCACACAGTAAAAAGTCCATTGGAGAGAGAAACACATTAATACATAGAGAATAAAAGGAATAAGTGATAATGGTCTGCCCAGATTACATAAAAATTTACAAGTGCAAAGTTAAAGAGAAAATAAGAAATGCAAAATTAAAAATTAAGACGAAAAAAAAGATTGAAAAAATACTAAAAATACTACGAAAACTACTTAGTATAATATATACAAACAACAATTAATACTACGAAACTACTAAGTATAACATATACAAGCAATTAATATACAATGCATGACACAAAAATATACAAAAAGAATAGAACAGATGAAAACTACTACAAAGTAGAGTAATTACTGCTAGAAATGATGACAAGGATCTAGGTCTGGTGCAAATTATGCAGAGACGCCCGTGGGCGCTTAGCGTTTTCCGGTAATGTGAAATCGTATCTTGGAAGATTACGAATTTCATCATTCGGAATAGAGTTTAGATTTGCGTAAAAATTAGTCGCAAGCTTCAGCATAAAATTTTGAATAGTAGGGAGGGCTAAACAACGACGGATGTCATCATTTCTAAAGTACCATGGAGAACTAGTGATCATTCTAAGGATCTTATTTTCAAAACGCTTAATGAAATTAATCTGGTACCTTGCAGCAGTACCCCAAACCGGGCAAGCATAAGTTATTACGGGCCGCAAATAGTACATATAAATAATTAGTTTATTTTCTAAGGAAAGAGGTGAGTTTTTATTAATATATGGATACAGCATGCGGATGCAGTTGTTAGCTTTTCTTTTTAATGTTACTAAAATGAGTATTATAGGTTAGTTTATTATCAAGATAAACTCCCAGATATTTAGCATTAGTAGAACAGTTGATTAATTGGTTAAAAAGATAAATGTTAGGAGGCGCAAGTCTTCTCCTCGTGAAGAGCACAGCTTCTGTTTTATCTACGTTGATTTTTATTCACCATCTAGTAAGACAAGCTTCAAGATGAGTGAAGTAGGTCATGAAATATAGTTGAATATCTGTAAGTGTTTTACCAGAGGTGATGACTGCTGTATCATCAGCGTAGATTCCAAGCGAAATACTATGTGTCTGTGGAATGTCATTTATGTACAAATTGAAAAGAGTTGGACCAATTAATGATCCTTGTGGAACTCCCGCTCCAATTTTCTTGTCAGCAGAGAGAGCGTTGTTAACTTTAACAGTGAAAGTTCTGTCGCATAGGTAAGACTTGATGAGCAGTGTTAAGTATACCGGAAACTTGTAGGCAATGAGTTTTATGAATTAAGCCATCGATCCAGACTCTATCAAATACTTTGGCTACATCTAGGAAAACAATTCCCGTTAGAACCTTTTTAGTTAGACCTTCAGAGATCATTTCCGTAATGCGAAGGAGTTGATGCGTCGTGCTAAGCTGAGAAGTGAAACCAAATTGCTGTGGAATCATAATAGAGTGTTTAGAGAGATGTTTTTTAATTTTATGCAGAATTACGAATTCCGTTAACTTACTTAAAGTAGAAAGAAGAGAGATAGGGCGATAATTACTGGGGTTAGAAGGATCCTTTCCAGGTTTAAGAATAGGTAGAACAATGGCTTTCCACCAGGAAAGGGGAAAATAAGAAAGTTTAATAATGGCATTGATTAAATTAGCAATACGCAAAATAATATTATGCGGCAGGTTTTTTGAGCATTTTATTAGTAACATTATCCGCACCAGGCGCTTTATTAATTTTAAGTTTACAAATATATTCATAAAGTAAAGACGGATTAATTTTAACAAGTTTATTCGGATTGCATGTAGAATTTAAAAGAGTTACAGAATTTTTAACGGTGTCGTTAGTAAGCGGGTTAGAGAGATTATTTACTTGGAACTGATCCTGAAGGCTGCCCGCGAGCAAATTTACTTTGTCTAAATCATTTAATATCGGCGCAGAATTCGCGTCCTTTAGATCGGAAACTTTAATTTTAGCCCCTTTTAACTGCTTAACACCACCTATCAGCCTGTCGAGGAGAGAGGCTTATATACATGTTCATAATCAAATAATTTTTATTAAATAATTGGGAATAGAAAAGGTACATAAATTCGTCTCATGCAAGATCATGCATACAATATACATGTTCGTAATTTAATTAATAAACACCATATTATTGAACATGGAATATAGCTGTCATTGCTGTATAACTGCTAGAGGTAATCGCACGTTATGCCTAAATATTATGTTTTTGCTATGCTTCTATTTCGTGTATTTTCTAGAAAGCAAATTATTATTACTTATTACAAACTTATTGTGTATATGCTTAATTAAAGAAGATTATTTTATTAATGTTTTGTCAAATTTTATTAAATTCCATTGAATTGAAAATTCACAACCACAATTTTTAATTAATTTTTGGAAACCGATGCATATTTATCTATTTTTAATAATGAACAAATTCTGCGCGTTGGTTATTAAGCAGAAAGTTTGTCACATTTTTTTTTTCTCATTTTCATGATTCTGTATTCACGGAAAGACGAAATTTATGTACCTTTTCTATTCTTATTTATTTAATAAAAACTTTCAATGCGAGAACAGGAAAAATTGTTGCCCTAATACATTTTTGCCTTCAAAACGGGTTGCAGAAAAAAATTAAATTACTATCAAATCACTTTATACAGGCACTCGAAGTGCAAGCTCAGAAAAGAAAATAGTTTTTTCCCCAAGACCTTTCAATGTAATATTTTTTTATTAACTCAACTTCTTAGGCAAGAAACTTTATTTTCCTAGCGGAACATTTCCTGTAGCTCTCGGTGATTGATGATAAGATTAGAAGTGCGACAATCTCATTAATACGACAATCTTTAAAGATAAAATTTCCAAAAATTCTGTAACTCGATTTTCCTTTATGCTGCGTTTGTAAGAATATTTTATTATTGAATTAATTTATTTTTAGAATTTTTGGAGGTAGTTCATTCTAAGAATTTTGAAATGCTTTTCCATTACAACCTATTCAAGCACAAAACACGCAGTCTTCGTCTTCGACTTTTACCCACTATTTCATAAGTTCTTAATCGAGTAACCACGGATTCTGCAAAAGTTCTTGTAATTAATTCAGGGTATATGCGCGTAGACAATAAATTTTAAAAAAAAAAAGGTTTTATTTTCATTGGTTTCTAGGCGAGAGCGGACTAGTGTTGGAATTTAGAAAAGGGTGTGCAAGGTTCGAATGCCGACAATCGGCGAAGCCTAACCCGAAGCTTCTGTGTCTAGGTGAGGCTTGGTGGTAGAGTGGCTAGCGCTCTGGCCTTTGGTATCACAGGCTTCAGCTTCGAATCCTGGCGGCAGCATGGACGTTTGTGAGTGGTTCGGAATCCACATTAAACTGTAGGTCGCGATCTGTCAGCCCTCGTGTACACAAGATGACCGTAGAGCGACAAACCAAACCAAACCAATTTGTGTCTAGGCTGAGTATTTGGCACAATAAATCTGTAATGAATGTCCTACTATTTGGCTAAAGAATGAAGCT
The DNA here is from genome assembly GCA_021605095.1 of Caerostris extrusa. Lineage (NCBI taxonomy): Eukaryota > Metazoa > Arthropoda > Arachnida > Araneae > Araneidae > Caerostris > Caerostris extrusa. The sequence continues at coordinate 15,943 of BPLR01003666.1, read as the reverse complement.
GTGAAAAAAATAGTTCTTCTATGTCAAACTTCCACCAAATACCATCCCAGGAGTAACATCTTCGTTCATCGTTTGTTCAAAATTGTGATGCCAAAATGTGTGTGTGATGTAGCAGTCTCCTCCACCTTCCCTCCCCCCCCCATCCCGCGGCCTGATAGCCAATTGGCTAGCACTCTAGCCTTGGTACCACAGGCTTCAGGTTCGAATTTTGGAGGTGTCATGGATGTTTGTGAGAGGTTCGGAATCCACGTTAAACTTCAGGTCCCGATCTAATTATCCCAAAGTGTGCACAGAATAACCGTAGAACCGTAGAGCGACAAACCAACCCCCTCTCATCTCCCCATTCCTACATAGTTCATTCTGGAGCTAAATTTGCTACATATTTGAGGTTCTAATGATAACGGATGATGTAAGAAGGGCATTACCTTTTGAGGAGAACTTCTAGGGTTAACTTCCCGGCGTTGTGTTGTATATGATATATCGTATAACTCCCACCTGTCAGCCTGACTCTCGAGGTGGAAGGCTTATATCGGTGTTCATAATCAATTAAATTTATTAATTAATTGGGAAGTACAAAAATTCGTCTCATACAAGTTCATACATACATTATACATGTTCATAATTCAATTAATAAACACCATATCATTGAACATGGGATATTGTTGCCGTGGCTACATAACTGTTAGAGGTAATCGCACATTGTCCCTAGATATTATGTTTTTGCTATGCTTCTGTTTCGTGTATTTTCCATAAAGCAAATTATTGTTACTTATTACAAACTTATTGTGTTTATGCTTAATTAGTGAAGTGCTATGTGATTAATGTTTTGGCAAATTTTATTCAGCTCCATTGAATTGAAAATACACAACCACAATTTTTAATTAATTTTTGGAAACCGATGCATATTTATCTATTTTTAATAATAAACAAATTCTGCACGTTGGTTATTAAACAAAAAGTTTGTCATAATTTTTTTCTCGTTTTTCATGATTCTGTATTTACTGAAAGACGAAATTTATGTACCTTTCTATTCCCAACTATTTAATAAAATGTGAGATCATTTTTCAATGCGAGAACTGGAAAAATTGTTGCCCTAATACATTTTGCCTTCAAAACGGGTTGCAGAAAAAAAATTAAATTACTATCAAATCACTTTATACAGTCACTCGAAGTGCATGCTTAGAAAAGAAAATAGTTTTTTTCCCTTTCAAAGTAATTTTTTTTTTTTTTCGAACTCGTAATTTCTTAGGCAAGAAACTTTATTTTCCTAACCGAACATTTTCTGTACCTCTCGGTGATTGATGATGAGATTAGAAGTGCGACAATCTCATTAATACGACAATCTTTAAAGATAAAGCTTCTAAAAATTCTGTAACTCGATTTTCCTTTATGCTGCGTTTGTCACACTATTTTATTATTGAATTAATTTATTTTTAGCATTTTTGAGGTACTTCATTCTAAGAATTCCGAAATGCTTTTCCATTATAACTTATCCAAGCACAAAGCAAGCAGACTTCGTCTTCGACTTTTACCCACTATTATCACTATTTCATAAGTTTTTAATCGAGTAACAACGGATTCTGCGAAAGTTCTTACAATTAATTCAGTTGTATATAAAACTGGATAATAAAATTAAAAAAAAAGGGGTGGAAGAATGAAGTTGTAAAAAAAAAAAAAAAAGTTCTGCTAAATCAAACTTAAGCCAAATACCATCATCTTTAATTCCGCTAAAATACCATATCTTCGTCCAAAGTTATGGGGGCAAAATGTGTGTGTGTGCGCCAAGTAACAGACTTATCCTCTCCTCTCCTCTCCATTGCGATGCCTAATAGGTAATTGGCTAGCGCTCTAGCCTTCGGTACCACAGACTTCAGGTTCTAATCCTGGTGGTGACATGGATGTTTGTGAGTGGTTCGATATCCACGTTAAACTGTAGGTTACGGTCCAATTAGCCTAAAGCGTGTAAAAATTTCGGTAGAACGACAAACTAAACCTCCTCTTCGTTGTGCATCCTGGTGCTAAAGTTGCTACGTATTTGCTGTTCTAATGGTGATGGCTTAGGTTGAAATGCTTCCCATTTAGAAACAACCTTTTATTGGTTTTATAGTATTTCTCAAATGTTTCTTTGTGTGCGCTTGTGACACAGGTAAACCCCGTATAATGTGGCACTTCTATAGTTTAGAATCATTCTAACACTGTTCGAGAATTGGCAATATCGCCATATTAAGGAAATTCCCTAATTTGAAATTAGAGAAGTACCCAAATAACAGTTAAATAAACGTGATGAAGTTTTTAAGTGCGAAATAAACAAGAGGTTGCTTTGGCATTTACATTTGAGATTTATTTTACATTTACATTTACATTCGAGGTTTATTTGACATTACATGATATTTACATTATTAATTTGGCATTTAACATATTATATACGCATACGTACTATCGGATATTCTTGCAGAATTTTAGTGAATTATTAATGCTTAAGTATACTTTGAGACTTCAATTGTGTCTCCCTTTCGGCTACGTAAATTAAAAATTTTCGGGTAAGTAGTGCTCAACCTTTTTTTTTTAAAGAAATAAAAATAATAATAATGTTTTATTTTTATGAATTAATCAATAGCCCTAAGCTATGTATGGCGAAAATAAAATGTCTCTTAAAAGATATTTTATCTCCATGGAAACAAAATTGCAAATTTTAGATCAGCTGAAAAAGGGTGAAAAGGATTTAAATAAACCGACAATACGGACTATAAGGGACAATGAACATAAAATTAGAGAATCAATTGTTACTATCAATCTATGCCATTATCTATTAATAAAACAGAATGGATATAGTAGCAGAAGTAGCCAAGTCTCTCAGAAGGGAAAGTTTTGATGATATGATTGCGCAAGATGCCCAAGAACTACTGTTAGAAGAAGAAATAGATCTGTTTATAGCATCCATGCCATTATCTTCTATCCATATTTACCATTATTGAATCCATTTTCTATCTCCTTTAAAAAAGACATCTCGCCATAGGACAGCAATAATTGAGGATATAAAAAATTCTTAGCATCTGTATTGAAGACTATTTTTTAAAAAAAAATTTTCTACTAAGCATCAATATTATTAAACACAAAGCCTTGGACATTTACGACAACTTGAAGGAAAATGGAGAAACTGCTATTAATCTAGATTTTGTAATTTGGTCTGATCGTATCAGAAAACGCTCATTACTGTAAAACCTAAAAATTAATAGTTTAAAAAACTAAAAAACACGTTTTTAGAGTTAATCAAACTAAAAGTAAAAAATAATTGTTAACATAAGAATAAAATGACTGACGAGGAAATGAATGTCACTGTTCTAAAAGCGTGGGGTGCTTTGTATGACATTTTTAAACTAACTCTGCATTTCGGAATGAAATTAGTGAAAAATTATAGCGATTGATATCGAGCACCCCATGCTTTTAGAACAAAGATTTTCATTTTTCGATTAGAACAGATTTTCATTTTCTCGTCAGTAATTTTATTCTTATGTTAACAATTATTTTTTACTTTTTAGATTAACTCTAAAAGCGTATTTTTTAGTTTTTTTAAACTATTAATTTATTTTTTACTTTTTAGTCTGATTAACTCTAAAAGCGTGGTTTTTTTTTAGTTTTTTTAAACTATAATTTATTTTTCATTTCCACTTGGCCGGTTATCCGCTAAGTTTACATACTTTTTACCCACCGAAATTTTCGGCCAATGGGAAGAGCGCAATTCGATCGCGGATATTACTGAATTTCTACCCGGGGTGAAAGACAGCTGGGCAACGGGCGTACCGGTTACAGAGTTCCTTGGTGGTTTTAAGAATCACAAAACCTCCACATCTTAAATTAATTAAAACATTAGCATAAATTGTAGTTTCTTAAATTAATAAATAGAAATAATTAAAAAGAAATAAATGAATTTAAAATTTAGGAAAAACATTTGCTTGAGAACAATTAAAGCAGGAGATCGAAAAAAGCTAAAGCTATCGGTACAATTAAGAGTCCGTTGACGATGCCCAAAAATAAAAAGAAAGTTAAAATGAGAATTTTAAGATAAAAGTAAAATAAAACAAAAGGAATTAAGATTAAACAAAATAATTATACAAAATAGGTAGGTTTGATCAGTTGACTGATTTGCCAGTAGATGGCGCCATCAATCCCAAAATCGAGCCCAAAGAGTCAGTTACATACATACAGGTGAAGCTAATAAAAGCGTATTAAAAATAGAAGGTGAAAGTGCGTCAGCCGATAAAAACGCCACCGAAATTTATCCAATAGAATTGAAAATAATTACTGGGGAGGGTGGAAATTCAGCACAACACATCTTTAATGACGACAAGACTGCTCCTTGGCAAGAAAAAAATGCTCACGAGAACATATATTTCTAAAAACAAAAAGTTGCGCCAGTTTTCAAGGTATCGAAAGATCGTGTAACATTACTTATGATTTATACTAATGCTTCGGGCAGATATTTATAAACCTATGCTGGTAAACCTATGCTGGTTTATAAATATCTGAATCCTCGTGCAATGAATTATGAATTATTTAAGAAATTGTTTTTTAACTGTTTTGTACCAAGTGTGGGAAAACTACTTAAAACCAAAAAAATTTAGATTTTAAAGTTCTATTTATAGTGAAAATGCACGCAGCCATCCACAAAATTTAAATAACATATTAAAATAATTTTTACCTACAAATGTAACTGCCTTTACTTCAGGGAATTATAGCTACATTTAAAACCAATTAAACAATGATGTCATTACAATGGTTTTTAACAAAATCGATGATGAATCTATGGATGTCCAACATCTTCACAAGTTTAGACTGCTTTAATCTAATAAACTCATCCATCAGAGAAATAAAACGGGTTGTTGGGGAAAATATGGCCAGATTCAATTGAAAGTGAAAATTTGATCGAGAAGGTAGAAAACAGAAGGAATGCATTCAAAAGTTGCTAAGTCTCTAGGAAGGGAAGGTTTTGGCAATATGATTGCGCAAGATATCCAAGAATTACTGATGGAAGAAGAAATTGATGAAACAGGTTTGGTTTAGAAATAATATCTGAAATCCACGATAACTCAGAGGATAATAGCCTAGATAAAGACGAAGAAGTTAAAAAGTTTGCTCTACAGAGCATAAAAAAGGCCGAATGGCTAGCGCTCTGGCGTACGGTACCACAGGTATCGGGTTCAAATCCCGGCTTTGCCCATGGGTGTTGTAGTGGTTCGGAATCCACTTTAAGCCGTAGGTCCCGGTCCTAATAGGATCGTAGAGCGTTGCGGGGGCATTGCTACTCCGCGTCCGTGGCTTACCATCAAGTTACACGCGCCCCTGGGTAATGCAAAAAATGAGTAACATCGGTGCAGCCCTTATTGGCATCCAAAGACGTCCATGTCTGTTTGCCAGCTGCATTGGAAAAAAAAAATCTTAATTAAGAAAGTATAACAGCATGTTTTGTTTAATTTTTGGAATTAGTTAGTACTATGTTTGGTATAACACGGATTCGCATAGCACGGCAATTTTTTGGAATGTAACTTCCGTGTTATACGAGGGTCACCTGTATATATTTTTATTTTTATGCAATTTCAAATGCAACTACTTGCTTTGTTTGACCGCTGCTAAAAGTGATGGCTCTGAAAGGTAAACATTTTGAAATTTTCTCAGATATTTATAGCATTTAATAAAAAAATTAATAAAATCATCTTTTAATTTTCAAACTGGTTAAATTAAACAGTTTGAAAATTAAAAAACATGATTCTATTAATTTTTTTTTAAGTTATCTTTCATTAACGATTTATTTTTATTTTTATCTTTCATTAATTAATTTATTAAAGTTATCTTTCATTAACATTTAAAAACTTTTGTTTTTCACTTCATTTTAACGAGTTAGTTTATGCATTCGGTATGATAAATAAAATTTTCAACTGCTTCCTTCTCGTGAATTGAAATTATATTATGAATGGGAACAATATTCTTACAGAAATATTGTCATAGAAAAATATTGTTTATGTCTTCTTTGAATCTTAATCGCAAGTATTCAAAAATCTTCTATTATCTGAACGAAATTCTTACTCTGAACCGTGATCGAGAAAGAACCAATCAGTTATCGAACGAGCATCCCTTCTAAATCCTTCTTTAATTCTAAGAATAGTTTCAAGGACAAATTGCAGAACATTCAGCAAACGCCCCTTTCAAAACCCCTGGTATATTCTAATAATAAATCAGAGTTTACTTTATTAGACATTTTGTAAGAACAAAAATTGTCATTCGTAGAGGTTGGACTGATTGCTCTTGGATATGCTTAGCCAGCATTAAATCTATGGGATGAAAATGTTTACTTTCATCTCATAGCTGCTCAATGTGTTTTGCTTTATTAAAAGACAAATTCCACTTTAATATGGCATACCGCATTTTCACTACGTATTTTTTTCCTGATAATTATCGGTGAGCCTCATCTTTCACTTTTGTATGCCACGAATAATCCACCAACGGGCGTGGACGTTTTGGAGTAATTTCCCCGCATTTGTGTGCCGCATGGGATAAAACCCGACTAGCCAAACTGACTCTAGATGCAAGATGCTTTGCACACGTTAAAGGGCCTGATGTCCAATTGGATAGCTCTCTGGCCTTTGGTAAAACAGGCTTCAGGTTCAAATTCTATCGGTGGTATGGATATTTGTTTGTAGTTCGGAATCTACATTAAACTGTAGGTCCCGATCTAAACCTAAAGTGTGCAAAAAATGACCGTAGAACGACAAATTAAACCTTGAACCTTGCGCTACTTTGTTGAAACTTTGTTACGAAGCTTTGTAACACACATTGACATCGAGTGTAGTTTTTGAAAACAGTGTCTCCAACGGACGCCGCCAGTAATTCGAACCAGAGATATCCTGCTTGTGCACATTACTATTGCGCTGTAAGTCGACATACTAACAACTTATTTTGAAATCTATATTTTTTTTTATTAGCAGTAGTATTATACTCATTTCTAAAATGTTTACCATGTTGATACCTTGCTTTGAATGATAGTAAAATTATAGAGATGGGAAATTTTGTAAAATTTTTAAAAATTCGTGAATTCTACGTTTTTTAAGGATACGGTTTTTTTTTTTTTTTGACAAGAATATCTTGTTTTTTACCTCTGAAATAAATATTTCTAATCAATAAGATATTGTTTAATATTTAATGAAAATTTTCGAATTAAAACCGACAATCGTAAGTAATTTATTAAAAAATTACATTTGCTTATAACTAGGTTAAATTAACTTGCAGTATTCACCAACGGCGCATTTTTGACGTATTGTTTAGTCTTTCTTACAATATTTTTCTCTAAGCATCAAGTCGCATATTTTCACACCGAAATGCGTGCGACCGATATTATGTTCAAATATACATAGATAAATAATAGTGAATATAGCCTTTTTCCGTAATCTATTATATGTTTTTTCGGGAATCTCTTCGCCAAATCGACGTATATTGGCACAATATATTACTTTGTAAACATTTCAGAAAAATATAGCAACCTCGTTTATCTTTACATGGCTATTAATTCGTTTGTTTAAGTCAATTTTAAAGGCTTTGACTTGTCATTTTTTACTTCGCCAAGAGGTGGCCTAAACTAAAACTTTTTTTCAGTCGCATATCCACATTATCTATTAGAAAAAAATATAGTAAATATATCAATTACTAAAAACAAAATAAACTAGTATTTTCTAAGGATGGATGCTTTCTTTTGACAAGTTGGCATCTTGTTCAAAACGTAAAATCTCGCCAATCATAATGTAATATTTAATGTGATTCGCTATAAGTCATTAGTGCACTTGCAAACATTTTATTTGGCACATTTTAATGGAAATGTTCTAAGCATAATATTTTCATACCTTGCCTTATTCATGTACCAATTGCCAAAATCACCGATTTGATAATATTTAATGTAGAGGTAATTAAAGACCCCGTTTAACGCGGGGAGATACTTTCCAATCAGTTTCGGCACTAAACGAAACAGTCTTAAACGAAGTCATCTTAACACTTAAATAATAGGGATAAGTGAAACAGAACAGAGATTTAGAAAATTAGTTAGTTTCTTGTAATATTTATTATTAAATACTTTTTAATACAATAATTACAGACTTACTTATTGCTAATATCGATTTTTATTCATAAAACATTCGTAAAAGTAAAAAATAAAAATGTTTAAGTGAAGTAGTTATGCTTGGGTTGAGGAAGATTCTTCATTTGACATTTTTGATTTTGTTTGTTTTGTTGAGTTGAAATCAACTCATCTAACGTCGTTTGTCATATCCTCTTTCGTTCAACAATACACTGAAGTGACAAAAGTCATGGGATACCTCTTAATATCGCGTCGTCCCTCCTTTCGCCCGGCGAAGTGCAGCAACTCGACGTGGCATGGACTCAACAAGTCGTTGGAAGTCTTCTGCAGGAATATTGAGCCATGCTGTCTCGATAGACGTCCATAATTGTGAAAGCGTTGATGGTGCAGGATTTTGGGCACGAACAGACCTCTCGATGATGTCCCATAAATGCTCGATGGGATTCATGTCGGGCGATCTAGGTGGCCAGATCATTCATTGGAATTGTCCAGAATGTTCTTCAAACCAATCGCGAACAGTTGTGGCCCGGTGACATAGCGCATTGTCATCCATAAAAATCCCATCGTTGTTTGGGTACATGAAGTCCATGAATGGCTGCAAGTGATCTCCAAGTAGCTGAACATAAGCATTTCCAGTCAATGTTCGGTCCAGTCGCACCAGAGGACCAAGTCCATGCCATGAAAAAACTGCCCACACCATTACGGAGCCACCACCAGCTTGAACAGTGCCTTGCTGACAGTTTGGGTCCATGGCTTCGTGGGGTCTGCGCCACACTCGAACCCTACCATCAGCTCTTACCAACTGAAATTGTGACTCATCGGACCAGGCCACGGTTTTCCATTCATCTAGGGACCAACCGATATGCTCACGTGCCCACGAGAGTCGCTGCAAGCGATGTCGTTCTGTCAGTAGAGGCACTCGAGTCGGTCTTCTGCTGGAATAGCCCAAGAAAGCCAAATTTCTCCGCTCAGTTCTAACAGACAAGTCCCTTGTACGTCCCACATTGATTTCTGCGGTTATTTGACGCAGTGTTGCTTGTCTGTTAGAATGACTCTTTGCAACGTCGCCGGTCTCGGTCGTTAAGTGCAGGCGGTCGACCACTGCGCTGTCCATGGTGGGATGTTATGCCTGAAATTTCATACTCTCGGCACACTCTTGACACAGTGGATCTGGGAATGTTGAATTCCCTAACGATTTCCGAAATGGCATGACCCATGCGTCTAGCTCCAACTAACATTCCGCGTTCAAAGTCTGTTAATTCCCGTCGTGCGGTCATCATCACGTCAAAACCTCTTCACATGAATAGCTTGAACAGAAATGAAAGCTCTGCGAAAGCACTGCGCATTTATACCTGTTCTACGCGATGCTACTGCCATCTGAAAATTTGCATATTGCTATCCCATGACTTTTGTCATTTCAGTGTATATGTCAATAGCAAGACATCGCTTTAACGACACTTTGAACTTCCACAAAATTCTTTTTATAAACTGATCCGTAATTTCCTTTGTAATGCCTAATCGTTTTTCCTCCAGAAAATTCTTTAGCTCCTCATCTTCAAAAACGCTAACCTCATCATCTTTTACACTTGTACTATAAATTCTGTAAGATTGTCGTTGAAAAGATTTTCACCAATTTCAAGACTTTTCTTCAATATGCTGCGTATTTATATTATCCAACCCTGTTTCATTAATTAGTTTGAAATTTCATTAATATGATAATGGATTCTCTTGTTCCAGCATCCTTGCTTACTCTAACCAACCATCTTCCATGCTCCTTTCAAACATTTCTCTGTTACCTCCTTCCAAGAAAGATTGACGTTGTCTACAGTATCCATAATATAGTTTTTCCAAAAGTCTCCGATTGTTGATCTTCTCTATTGGTTTTTGATCAGTTGTCAGAATGTCCCTATATAAATAATAAGCTTTAGAAATTTCAATTTCGGTGAATCCTATTATCACCGCGTAATACTGAAACAGGTTAAGCCGTGCATAAACTCGAGTTAGTTAAATAGTAGGAAACAAAAAAATTTTATGCTGCAGAAGATCAGACTCTACTCATTTCTTTGATGAAATCACACCCAAAAATGGGAAATTCTTTCGTCATTAAGAATTTGTAAAATTATATAACGTATTTATGCATATTGGAAAACAGAATTTCTTGGAATATAATTATAAACATTTGCGCACAATTATGTTTTTACTTCAATCTAAAAATCCTTCTTGATCACAGATACCACGTGGAATATAAGCAAAAAAAATTACAATATATAAGGCCATTCATTTCTGAAATAGAAAATCAGTAAAAAATGATATTCATTTCTGTAAAATATCTTTAAAGCGCAAATTATAAATGGATTTTTAAAAAATGTGTTCGTTCCCATTATTAATCACAGATTTAGTTCATTCTTGGTATAAAAATTAAAGTTTTATGATTCTTTCCTTTCAGGTTGGTCAAAAAGAAGTACACTGATAATTTTGAACTACTCATTAACACGTCATTTATACTGGAAAATGAAGGTCTGTAAAACTCATTATGCGTTACTAACTTTTTATTGATCATTAATAACTTTTTATTTTTATGACAAAAATATTTTACTGTTTACTATGTATTTTTATATAAGGTAATTATGTACAGTTATTTAAAGGGCATGTAGAGTAAAAATTGAGACATAATTTATCAGGATTGAAAACTATTTTGTGCTATAATTAAAAGCTATAACTAAAACTTTGTTTTGTAAATAAAAACTAAATTTTTGAGGCAAAAATATTTTTAGTTAAATTGTAATAACTGTCGCCTTATACTTTTATCTAAATAATCTTTGTCATCCCTTTACTATACTTAAATAGAATAAATTTAAGTAAATTTGAGGTTTACTTATATATAATTTTTGATAACTATTCATTTTTAAACAATTTATAGTTTATTTAAAAAAAAAATTTTATGTACGTATTTTACTGTTTATATATTTAAAAGAAATCTCTTTTTCACCTGTATTAAGTGTTTTGAAAAAGCTATTTAGTTTAAAATATTAAATTCAATTTGTTTTTAATAAATAAAAATTAGGGACATTAACTTATGAAAACAATCCTATTCAAATTTTTTGAGACTATATTATACTGTTGATTAAGGATTGTTATGAGTAAATGACGTATTTTTAGACTAATTCATAAAATTAAATAATGTAATGCGAAAAAATTTTGAAGAATAATATAATGCGAAAAAATTTGAAAAAATGTAATGCGAAAAAATTTGTCTGTTTAAATTGGAATTTTAATAGTTCTTGAATAATTTACTAATTAAATAAATGTTAAATTTCCATTCAGAATATAAATATTTTTAAGAAGAATTTATACGATGTGCATTTATTTATCTGTAATATTTTCAATATGTTAAACTACAATTTTTAATGAAACTTTTTTATAAGCATTATAAAAGATATATTTTAAAAATGTTTAAATTTTGACAGTATTCTAAATTTAAAATTTATTCTAAAAAATGTATAATACTGTTAATTAACTGGATTTCTATTTCAGGAAGCGATCTTCACTGAAATCCTAAAATTACCATCTACAACAAAGACTGATTTGAACCACTAAAAAAAAACAGAACATATATCGTAAAAAGAATTCTGTCCATTTTCATTTCTAACCTTAAAATAACATGAAACATCAATCAGTAATTCAGAAAATAATATTATGTACATATATATGTGTGTGTCTTCTTACAAGAGACCATATTTCTACAACAACAACAACAAAAGATTTCATTGACATTTCCAAAGCAATTCAAAATGGATGAAAAAAATTCTATCCTCTTATGTATTTAGTAAGACTATTACTGACTAATTTTAGTCAAACTCGTCAAAAGCTTACCAAGCGTCAGATGAATAAATATCAGTATTTTCAACAAACAAATATTTTTAACAAATTAGAAGCTATTAGTTGAAGACATTTATCAAGCCTATCTTTTTAAACATGGAATCACTCGATCACTTCTTGACTAAGCAATCAATCTTCTCTAAATATGTTCTATTTTCAAAGTTAATCAAATATGTCTTTGAATCTACGCTTATGTGTTCAATCCAGTTTTGAACATCATTTTTGTTTGGATTGCGTGCTATTTTCCTTTGAAATGATTTTTCTTCTTCTGGGAAAAATTTGCTTTTTGATCACAAATACATTGCACTTGCATGTCTGGAATCAATTGGAAAGAAGATTGATTATCCATCATTAATGATTGTCATTTGATTTTTAAGGTAAATATTTATTTTATATTTTATTTAATATATAAATATTAATTAAGTTTTTTTTTTTTTCCCCTAACGATATTCATATGATATAATAATAAATTGATGTTGAATTTATTTTTATAACAAATGAAAATGTTTGAAGTTTTAAATTTGTTTCGCTTATTTAAGCTATCAGATATTTTTTGGATTTTCATTTTGTCGTAAAAGTAGTTTTATTTCTATTGTGTTATATATGAAGTTAAAGATTTGTATATTTTTTATTTATTATTTAGAAACTAATATTGTACTTTTCATTTGTATAGTTTTAATGACTTTGTTGATGTGTCGATGATTTGTAGACCGTATCAAAAGAAGCCGAAATTAACAATAAAAATCTTTATTAGAATAAGTTTGGCGCCGTTCCGTCCAATAGCCGACAAGTGAAAATACAATCTAAACGAAACTGCCACATTGTCGCCAAAGTCGTATCTGACGCCACTATATCACCAGGCTTTGAAATATTCATTTCAAACACTTAAAGTATTAACAACTTGACGTATAATATGACAAAGTCGGCACGAAATAAAAAGTAAACCAGTCTTAAAATAAAAATGCCTGTATTATTATTCATTTTTAATTTCCAAATGATTAAGAACAATACTTTATCTTTTCCTTTCAATGCTCTGGGATTTTCCGTTTGGCAAACAAACAATGGCTTCAATTTTAAATCATAAGCTAAGTTTCTACCAAGAAGCGTTATGTGGTGTCTGTTTTGATAGATGTAAACTGATCAAAGCTTCCATTTAAAATACAAATTTATTTTTACGACACAGAACAACACTTGAAAAAAAAAAAAAAAAAAAAACCACACAAGACAAAAAATATCAGCTACATTTTCTTAAAATAGCGCCCGTGTTATGCACTGCCACACCACAACTGCAACTACAACATACAGGAAGACCCATCTAAGTGAAAGGCGCTTCACGTCAACCGTTGCTCGGCAGCAAAATTACGCTCAAAACTTCACTGCGAGCTTCTCTGCAATAACTCATCCTCAAGACTAGCTCGCCAGCTTATGATGGCACTACCCCAGTCAGTACAGGTGACGATCGGTTCCTAGAAGGTTTATATCCAGGTAACTGAACCATCCTTCCTTCGATTAAATGTACGACTAGGTATTTTTTCAGAAATAAAACCGTCTCATCTATGGTGTATTATTTGACTAAAAAAATATTCTCCATTTAAAATATTCTTGAGTAGTGAGAAAAATAAATTTTCTCTCAGAATCTTTATTTGTGTCAGCCAATTCTCCAGTGAACCCATCAAGAAGAATATTTCATTTTAAATTGTCGAACCAGTGTTAATTGTTTTGTAGTGAGCATTAAATCTTCTCAGCAGCTTTCTCTTTCATGCTCTCTCTCTGACGACTTGTCAGAAGTTGTGCAACATTTAGCAACACGCGTTTTTTTCGTTTCGGTTTCGAAAGGTGTGCTGGTTACGAGTCACGCTGCGCTAGTGTTTTGCAACCCTTTAAAAAGTTATCGTAAATAGGATTATATTATTTAATTGGTATTTTAGCTGTTGCACACTTTATTTACGATGTGTTTGTTTATCAAATGCAACTAAAACAATAAGTAATATGAAAATAATAAAAATTTAAGTCAAATTCTACTTTTTTTTTCACTATATTGCAGAAAGTCTGCACGCAGGCAATACTTTTTCATTCATTTTTTTAGGTTTGGCCTGCCGCCATCTATTGGTACATACATGCAACTAAAAACTAAAAATAAAATTTAATTAATTATATCTAATTACTGAAATTAATATTTGAAAACTATATTAACATCAAGTGTCTTCCACTACAAGTTCGAAAGAAATGTATTTGAACGTAAATGATGAATAAAAAAGTATTTTATGAACGATAGAAAATTTGAACAAGATATATATAGGGAGAGTGTGAGCTAATACAAGGAAATAATAAAATAATGGAATGCCTTAACTCAAAATAAAATAAAAATAAGAAAAGGCAAAATGGAGTCATATTTGAAAGGATATGAAGACTCAGCTCAGTGTGATAGTTCATCACATCTTTTTGGTGACTACGTGAGCGATTTGATTAGTGATTTGTGCACTTTGGACAGGAATTTGGATATAATTTATTAGAATTCTCGTTGCTAGTTGTTTGACGAGAACACGCAAAACGTACAGAGCGAGTTAGACCATTTTTTTCCAATTTATTGAGCTGTGTAATATTTAAAATAAAAAATGGAGCAAATTAAAAGTGAAATGCAAATGTTTAAGAATTTCTTTCAGTAAACGCATAAATAATATAGAAAATGTGGGAATCGAAATTTCGGAATGAAACACGAAGGAAAATGAAAAACTAATGAGCTTTGAGCTTAAAATCACAGCTCGCGTAGAAATTAAATGATTTAATTAAGGCAGATGATGAAGTAGAATTAAAAAAACCAAATATGTGATATGAAGGCTGAAAATAGCTCAAGAATACAAAAACCAAAAGTATTGAGGAAAAAAATTTTTAATTGAAAGGTATTTAGAAACTTTACTTGAACTACGACTTGCTGTTATCATATAAGGATAAATGACGCTATAAATATAGATGATTCAACGCACTTTGTATCTAATATGCATAATACTTTATTAGAAACAAAAACTAAATACTTGATTAAGTTCCAAAACTAAATATACAACCTTTTTATGGTGATTGTAGCCAATTTTTAGATTTTTTAGAATTCTTTTGACGTTGCAACTCATAATAATGATCCATTAACAAAATTTAAACATTAGCATATCTAAAAACTTATTTAAAAAGGAGTTGCTATAAGTGATGTATCTGGATTTTCACTTACAGATCAAATTGACGTATCCGTACAAGCGTTAAAAGAAAGATTCGGTCGCACGGATATAATTATGTCGTCACATTTGCATAAACTTTTGTTAATAGATCCAGTTAAGTCATGTAACAATGCACAGGGTTGAGAAAAAATGTATGGTGCGATAGAAATTCAAGTAAGATCGCTACAGTCACTAGGCGTGGCTGTAGGGAACTATTGCGCTTAGTAATTTCTCCAGAATTATCAGAGGAACATTTTTTAATTTTAATCCGCATTGTGTAAACCAGACAAATTATTTGACTTTTGCTTCAGTTCATGATGAGGTAAATTGCAGTGAATCATGTTAATATTAGCTAATCCAAAATTTCATTGTGAAAGATTATTTATTTACAAATTAAGACTTCAATGCAAAGTTACACAAATAGGCCTCATTTAAATACCACAAGGGATGACTATTTAGGCAATAAATCTGTCGACTCGCTTCTAGAAGCGTACGTGGGAGGAATCATTCATATCCTCGTAAATTTAGTACAAAGAGTACTTTCCACTAAAGTTAAACTTGAGTATTTCATCCTCTCTTAATAAATATGAATAATTGGCAATGTATTTACTGTTCTGAGAACCATGTGAATCATGGTTGTTCATTGAATGTTTATGAAAAAGAAAAGGGCAATAGATGGCTACCAGCAGGCAGGCCAAGCTTCAAACAATCTTGCTTCAGCCACTTTGAAATGCATCAT